>OY723388.1:10077125-10335443 GCA_963210295.1 Ophion ellenae
ACAACCGCAGTACCACGGAGGTGGGCCATTTGGCCTCCATGGCGCACAATGTTTCAAGTGAAAAAAAGGAAGAGACAGGTGGAAACCGAAAGGAGATTTTGAAGTTTGTGGAGAGGCACGGAAAGACGCTGGAGAGCCTAGCCTCTTTTATCCAGCAGAAGAAAAACCTCCACAAGGAGATCCAGCGGTGGGTTCCTGTGCTTACCAGTACTTGGAAAGGTATAGAGGACCTCGTAGCGTGGTGTGGAAAGCCACAGGCGGCAACGTTGACTGGAGGAACGCAAACCACGCCGACCATAAGCCAAGCGAAATCGACTTTCCCTAACAAGGAGAGGAACGATGAAGGCATGGACGTGGGCGGTACCTCGACGCAAGTAAGCAAGGCGAAGCGGAAAAAGCGGGTTACACCGACGTCGACCGACGGAAAGGAGCCGAAGGAGAAGCAGCTGGTGGAGCCATTGGCTGGTCAATCCGAGGATAAGGGCGAGAGATCAGAGCAGAAGAGGCAGACTGCGCGAAAGAAGAAAAGATCGCACAAGATATCCGAGAAGCAGCCTCAGAAGAAGGCGCAGAAACCTCGCGAACGGCCGACTCTGCCCAACGCTCTCGTCATCCACAAAAAGGGTGACTTGAGCTATGCGGAGATCTTGAGTCGTATAAAGAAGGATCCGGCGCTCAAGGATGCAGGTGAATGCGTCCAAAAGGTACGCAGAACGAACGCGGGAGATCTGCTGATCGTTCTGAATAAGGAGAGCTCAGCCAAAGCACCGGAATTGCGAAACCAATTCGAAGGTGTTCTTGGTGAATCAGCAACGGTCCAGAGTAAAGTCCAGGATGTTGATCTGGAGATCAAGGACTTGGAAGAGGACGCGACGAAGGAGGAGATATCGGCGGCCCTGAAGAGCGTCTTGGGACCGGACTATTCAGTCACGGAATACTCTCTTAAGTCTCTGCGTAAAGCATATGGCAGAACTCAGAACGCGGTAATACGACTCATGGTGCCTGGTGCCCGAAAACTTCTGGATACAGGAATCATCCGAGTCGGCTGGTGTAATTGCAGAATCCGAGAGGTGGTGAGACCACTAAAGTGTTTCAAGTGCTGGAAATTTGGACACTTATCACGGAACTGCAAGAGCAACGTCGACCGGGCTAAAGACTGCATCAAGTGCGGCAACACTGGCCACAAAGTTGCCGAATGCAGAGCAAGTGCAAAGTGTGTGATGTGTGCAGTACCGGGAGATGGGGCACCCACAGCCCACATCGCGGGTAGCAGCCGGTGTCCAGCGTATACGCGGGCTCTCCAGGCCCTCCAGGCACTCCAAAAACGATGCAAATGAGAGTACTCCAGCTGAACCTCAACCATTGTGAAGCAGCACAGGACCTGCTCATGCAGACTGTCGCGAGCTGAAGCCTGACTTGGCGTTACTCTCGGAACCACATAGACATCTAGACACGCAACCTTGGGAATCTGACGCAAGTGGGAAGGCCGCAATTTGGTCCTGCGGAAAACTTCCATTTCAGGATCTTGCGAGTCGGACGGAAACTGGTTTTGTGAGAATAAAAGTCAAAGGAGTTCATTTCTACAGTTGTTACGCACCGCCTAGTCTGACGACTTATGAGTTTGAGAATTTTCTCGACAACTTAGTCGCAGACGCTAAACAACGCTTCCCGGTAGCCATAGCCGGAGATTACAACGCGTGGGCTGTGGAATGGGGTAGTAAAGTGACGAACAGGGAGGGCCAAGCTCTGCTTGAGGCTATGTCCTTATTGGATGTAGTACTACTTAATGCAGGTACAAAGCCCACTTTTGTTAAAGGTGAAGCCTCCTCTATAGTGGACCTCACTTTTGTGAGTAGTAGCCTGGCAAGAGGAAACCAGTGCCACTGGGTAGTCAGTGATATCTACACTCACAGTGATCATCAAGCAATTCTCTGGGAGATTCGCGGTGACTTCAGCAGAACAGCGAAGGCACCGAAGACAAACGGGAAGGGCTGGAAAGCGAAAATGTTTGACGCGGACTTGTTTCGTGAAACTTTTGACACCAGCCCCCTCGCAGCGGAAAGTGCAACCGAGAAGGTCGAGGTGGTCATGCAGAGGGTCACCGAAGCATGCGATGTTACAATGCCACGGAAACGTAATGTCGACTTCTGACCGGCGGTACACTGGTGGAGCGAACAAATTGCCGGCCTCCGAAGGGAGTGTCATCGAACTCGCCGCCTAGCGCAACGAGCTCGAGGCAAACGCTCGTTCCCCGATTTGGAAGAACAGCACAGGATGGCGCGCTTGAAGCTTAAAAAGGCTATCAAGCAGAGTAAAGCTGGAAGCTGGAGCGAACTGCTCAGCGAGGTGGAAGATGCTCCCTGGGGCAGGCCGTACAAAGTAGTAATGACTCGGCTGAAAAGCCAGCCAATGCCATCGCCTGTGGACGCAGCTCTGCTGGAAAAGATTGTTTCACATCTGTTCCCTGAGCAACCCGAGGAGGACTATCAGCTCGAAGAGGACGTCGATGAAGACATCCCAGCCATTACTGAAAAAGAGTTTCTTACGGCGATTGCCAGGGTGGGCAACAATAAAGCCCCCGGCATGGATGGGATACCCAACATCGCACTAAAGGCAGCGATTAAGTTGACACCGGCAATATTCCTGGGCATGCACAATGCGTGTCTCGAGGAAGGAATCTTCCCGGACAAGTGGAAGTGGCAGAAGCTAGTGCTCCTCCCGAAAGGGAAAAAGCCACCGGACGAACCTTCATCCTATCGTCCGCTCTATATGCTGGATACCGCGGGAAAGATCTTCGAGCGCATCATCCATAACAGAATTGAGAAGGTCGTGGACCCTCTACTGGCGGAGGGCCAGTTTGGCTTCAGAAAGGAGCGCTCTACTCTGGATGCCATTAATACAGTGGTGAAGCAGGCGCAGGAGTCGACTGCGGGGAAACGATGAGCAAGAGGGTCCAAGAAGTACCGCGCAGTTGTCGCTCTCGACGTCAAAAACCCTTTCAACTCGGCGTTATGGAAGTGTATCATGGATGCCCTAAAAACATTAGGTGTACCATGGTACCTACGGAGAATAGTGGCGAGTTACCTATGTAATAGGTGGCTCCTGTACGACACAGAGGATGGACCAAAGACGTATAGGGTGACTGGAGGAGTTCCTCAGGGGTCTGTACTTGGACCGCTTTTGTGGATCATCATGTACAATGATATGCTGCTATTAAAATTGCCGAAAGGAGTGTCCATCGTAGCGTTCGCAGATGACGCGGCGCTGATTGTCATCGCCAAATTCCTGGAGCAAATCACCGCACTCTTCGGCGAAGCTTTCGCCAAGATAAAGGAATGGATGTCTTCTGTTGGACTGCATCTTGCAGCCCATAAAACAGAAGTACTCCTCGTATCCAGCAGAAAAGTGATGGAAACGGTGACGCTCAGGGTTGGAAACTCCGAAATCACATCCCAACCGTTCATTCGGTACCTGGGTGTGATTCTCGACGCGAGGCTGAACTTCAAAGAGCAAACCGAGCAGATCAGCAGAAAGGCCGCTGGGGTGGCTACCACACTGGCGCGACTCATGCCTAATGTTGGTGGTCCCAGACAGAAGAGGAGGAAACTGCTGTCATCAGTGACGACCTCAGTGCTCACCTATGGCATACCCATATGGGCTGATGTACTAAAAATCCAGGAGTACCGCAGGAAGGCTGCAGCAACGTATCGCGTCAGTGCCTTGAGGGTAGCCTGTGCGTTTCGCACTGTCTCCGAGGACGCTATCAACGTTATCGCGGGAATGCTGCCCATTGAGGTGCTTGCCGAGGAGCGTAGATCGATGTACCAGCAGAAGGGAGCTAGAAACCCCAGTTATGCATGGGCAGAAGCGAGAGCAACCAGTCTCAACCAGTGGCAGACGATGTGGGATGCTTCTCCCAAGGGAAGGTGGACACATCGACTAATCCCGAAGGTGGAGATATGGGTGAACCGTCTACACGGGGAGCTGAACTATTATCTCACTCAAGTGATCTCAGAACACCGCTGTTTTCGGGCTTATCTCTATCAGTTTAATTATGAAGATTCCCCGGACTGCCCAGCATGTGTAGCGGTCGAGGAGAACGCTGAACATGCATTGTTCCAATGCCCACGTTTTAGTGCCTCCCGCGCGATAGTCGAGGATCAGCTGGAGACACGCATCACCCCGGACAACCTGGTCGAGTTGATGCTGAAGTCAGCAGACGCATGGACAGCGGTATCGGCTTGTGCTGCCGCAGTGATGAAGGAGTCGCGACGTGCAGAACGTGCGAGGAAGAAGACGACGCCGGAAGACCAGGCAGTCATAGATTAAATCAGCGACACGAACCCCTAAACCACTCATAACATCTAGAGTGGAACGGGGGATGTAAGGTCGTCTGACAACACTGCAGGAAGAGCTACGGCTAAGGCCTCTCCCGCGATGTAATACCTAGCGGTCGTCCCGCGGGAGAATTTGTAAGGCCACAGAGGAATGGGGGTTTTTAGTCGGTGCAAGCCCGACACACGGCAATTATTTGCTACGGTGCGGAGGCATTTTCCCGCTAAACCTCTTAAAAAAAACGCCCACACACACACACACACACACATACACGCACGCGCGCCCCCACACACACACACACCATATGCTCTCTGCGTATGCTGCCATATGCTCTCTGCGTATGCTGCCATATGCTCTCTGCGTATGCTGCCATATGCTCTCTGCGTAAAGCATATGGCAGAACTCAGACCGCAGTAATACGACTCATGGTGCCTGGTGCCCGGAAACTTCTGGATACAGGAATCATCCGAGTCGGCTGGTGTAATTGCAGAATCCGAGAGGTGGTGAGACCACTAAAGTGTTTCAAGTGCTGGGAATTTGGACACTTATCACGGAACTGCAAGAGCAACGTCGACCGGGCTAAAGACTGCATCAAGTGCGGTAACACTGGCCACAAAGTTGCCGAATGCACAGCAAGTGCAAAGTGTGTCATATGTGCAGATGCGGGAGATGGGGCACCCACAGCCCACATCGCAAGTAGCAGCCGGTGTCCAGCATATACGCGGGCTTTCCAGGCTCTCCAGGCACTCCAAAAACGATGCAAATGAGAGTACCTGAGCAACGATGCAAATGAGCTGAACCTCAACCATTGTGAAGCAGCACAGGACCTGATCATGCAGACTGGGCGCTAGCTGAAGCCTGAATTAGCGATACTCTCGGAACCATATAGACATCTAGACACGCAACCTTGGGAATCTGACGCAAGTGAGAAGGCCGCAATTTGGTCCTGCGGAAAACTTCCATTTCAGGATCTTGCGAGTCGGGCGGAAATTGGTTTTGTGGGAATAAAAGTCAAAGGAGTTCATTTCTACAGTTGTTACGCACCGCCTAGTCTGACGACTTATGAGTTTGAGAATTTTCTCGACAACTTAGTCGCAGTCGCTAAACAACGCTTCCCAGTAGCCGTAGCCGGAGATTACAACGCGTGGGCTGTGGAATGGGGTAGTAAAGTGACGAACAGGAAGGGCCAAGCTCTGCTTGAGGCTATGTCCTTATTGGATGTAGTACTACTTAATGCAGGTACAAAGCCCATTTTTGTTAAAGGTGAAGCCTCCTCTATAGTGGACCCCACTTTTGTGAGTAGTAGCCTGGCAAGAGGAAACCAGTGCCACTGGGTAGTCAGTGATATCTACACTCACAGTGATCATCAAGCGATTCTCTGGGAGATTCGCGGTGACTTCAGCAGAACAACGAAGGCACCGAAGACAAACAGGAAGGGCTGGAAAGCGAAAATGTTTGACGCGGACTTGTTTCGTGAAACTTTTGACACCAGCCCCCTTGCAGCGGAAAGTGCAACCGAGAAGGTCGAGGTGGTCATGTGTAACGTCGCGAGAAAAAGCACTATCTATTTCTTTTTCCTCTCCTATTTTATTCAACTCCGGCGAAAACGCGGGCTTACCCGATGCCACATGGAAATCGTGGAAAACTACGAAAACCAATACACACGATAACGGCATTCTCATTTTTCGACGGGTCCTTATATTTTCTTTAGAATTAGGCGTACCACAGCCGAAATGAAATATGTCGATAAGAAGCGAGCGTCGCGCAAAATATCCCACGCGAGAGCACAGTCGGTCTTGACCATAACTACACGCAATCGTCGAACGCAGTTGATGATAAAATCTTTAGCCATAAGAACGTACAACACACGAAGACACACGAAAATATCCAAATCCTTACTCCACAAAAATATACATTCTCCAAAAGAAAATCCTTCATGCCGAAAGGTTGGCCCGGCAATAAAACTACGTTAGTATTTCCCATGCGCTCTCACACCTGGGTCAACAAAGCCTATCTTGAGGCAAGCGCGGCAATGCGACCAAGGCCCTTTTTCCTCCCTATATTTTTCCAACGCTCCAGATAACGAGACGCGGACGAGTTTCCGAGAATCGAGATGGAGATGACACACATCATAGTCTACACCCAATCATAGTCCCCAAAAATATTTCCCCTTCCAACTCGACCAATCATATGCACTAGTCAATTTCCTACATCCTTTCCACCAATCAAAAATTTAACGCATGATAAAAATGCACTTTTCGAGAAACTTCTTCTCCCACCATCCCAGCATCCAAAATATCTTACAAGCTAGGATACAACAATCTTGAAGTCAGTGTTCCATCACCACTCGTTTAGACCTAGTCTCCCAACAGTTTCCATTGTGACCGGACAAAGTCTCCCAACAACTTTCATCGGAATAAGTAGAACATCTGTCTCCTGACAGCAAACGCGAAACTTGAACTTCGAAATTGTTCCTCATAAAAAAGCGAAACTTGAACTTCGAAATTGTTCCTCATAAAAACGCGAAACTTGAACTTCGAAATTGTTCCTCATAAAAACGCGAAACTTGAACTTCGCAATTGTTCCTCATAAAAACGCGAACTGTAAGAAATCATTTAACTGTCTACGTTAAATGTGTACGTGTGAAACTCGCGTGTGTGAAAATTTGTATCAACGTGTAATCTCAACATTGTCACGGAGCGTGCGCAACCGAGGGGTCCGACCTGTCTGCGGAGGCCCGAACCCAACCGCTGTAAACCGATTATCGTATCCACGACGCACCATAAATGTAAGCGAACCTCTATGTATTTTCTTGTTGACGGAATTAACTAAATTGGTTAATTTTAATAAATCCCAAATTGTTAATTATTTGTATAGATCAATTCATTTCTTAATCGAGTCACTGCGTCGCTCCCATCTTC
Source organism: Ophion ellenae (assembly GCA_963210295.1). Lineage (NCBI taxonomy): Eukaryota > Metazoa > Arthropoda > Insecta > Hymenoptera > Ichneumonidae > Ophion > Ophion ellenae. The sequence continues at coordinate 10,084,382 of OY723388.1, forward strand.
GCATGCACCTTTCCCTTTTTCACCCTCATCCCGAGCTATTGCGCTAGGCGTAGGCTATAAAGAGGGAACCGCGATAAAACATATGCCCACGTCCCCTCAGGACGCGACATATAATTTTTGGGGGCTCATCCGGGATTGTAAAAAGGGTATGTGCTGTTGCAAATTGCCTTAATGGATAAGGAATCCACATGCGAGTCGCTCGATTTAAACATTACTGAGGATTTACCGCATTCAGAAACAGACGAACCAGGTCAATCCCGTAGTACAGGGTACGCATTGAGAGGATCAAGCGCTAATTTATTATCTGGCCTCGATGCTCCTAAAAGATCCATCAAAAAATTAGCATTACCAACTAAGGGAAATCCAGACAATTCAAACAATATGGCTCTAGGAACGAATCAATTAATATCTTTGAAGGAAGCTGTTAGCGTTGTTCCGGAATTTGACGGGAAAAATATCCCCTTCTCAGAATTTATGACCGGTTGTGAAGATGCCAAAGATATGCTTCCAGCCGAATCAGAAAAGTATTTAGTAAAATTATTGAGGAACAAATTGAAAGATCTAGCCAGAGAAAGCATACATGGAATTAAATTCGAGACAGTAAAAGACCTCGTAGATTTTCTAAAAAAATTATACGCGCCAAACAAATCCGAGATTCAGCTGTTGGGAGAACTCAGCAATATCTACCAGGCAAGCGGCGATAGCGTTATGGAATTCCCGACGAAAATTAGGAAACAAGCAAGAGAAATATTAGAAGCAAGAAAATTAGCCAATAATGGGGAAGAGGACCAACTATTTAGGAGACAAATGGATGAATATTTTCTCACAAGTTTTAAACGCGCATTAAAAGAGGAGATCGAACACCGACTCCCACCGTGCGTAGACATGCCCACCGCCATCGATCACGCGGTTAGAATCGAACGCGATCTCATGGTTCGAAGGGAATTGGAATCGCGTTCCACCAAATCTGAAAGAGCTATTCCGACTAGACCTGTGAGGATATGCAACATTTGCAAAAAGGACAATCACCCGACCGAAGCTTGTCGATTTGCAACGGTAATTTGCAAAATTTGTAAAATCCAGGGCCACAGCGCCAAAGAATGTCGAAAATCTGCTAATGATCAGGGGTCTGTCACGTGCCAAATTTGTAAAAAAATAGGACATACCGCGGACAAATGTTTTCGCGATCAAAAATCCTACACAATTACGTGCCAATTGTGTAAAAAACCAGGGCACACGGCCAGCGAGTGTACATCGCGTAAAGAGCCACAAAATTTCTCCAATGATCGTCCTCGCCCCTCATCTGTTCCCCAGTGCCAATACTGTCACAATCATGGGCACACTGCGGACAGATGTTTTAAATTCCGAAAAATTCGCCGCAAAACAATATACCTACCTGCCGATACTGCAAAAAGATAGGTCACACATTAGAAAATTGCCGCACACTTGAATATAATAAGTCGCAAAACCTGTCGGGAAACGGGAGGAATACCCTTCGGACGGGCGCGCCGAGCGGTACCCCGATCCCCACGCGTCCAGCAAATTTGGCCACGCAAGAGGCTCAAGCCGACGATATCCGACCTACACAGTAAACGCAGAAAACTTCGATAAGCTACCCTCGGTGTGTATCGGAGCACTACCGGAAAAGGGTCGCACGATAACGCTATTAGACACTGGAGCCATTCCCAATCTCATAAAGAAAGAATATACAAGGAATATGGTCGGTATCGATGAGTCAGACATTATAAAATTAAAAGGTATATCAGAGCTACCAGTGTACGCGTTAGGGAGCGTAATAATTCAAGTATTCGGGTTTAATGCCCTATTTCATATAATTCCAGATTCGATACCGCTCCCCTATCCTGGATTATTAGGGTCGAATTTCTTTTTTGAAACTAAAGCAAAAATTAATTATGAAACAGAACGTTTTGAATTCGGAACAAGATCTCGGCCATTTGAAAAATCAGGCGAACCTGACGAGGTGATAGAAATCCCCGCGCGTTCGGAAACTTCCTTTCACGTAAAAGTGGAGGATAGCACGATAAAGGAGGGTTATCTCTCGCCTTTAAAAATCCGCAATGGTGTATATGCCGGCGACTGTCTGGTAACAAACATCCGCGGTAAGGCTCATTTGAAGGTTTACAATACCACAAATGATGCCATACAACTGATCGTGCCAGTCGTAAAACTGCAAGAATTCGACACGATCGGAGACTTAGCAGAAAATAAAACAAATCAAGATTGCATGACAATTTTTAACTCCAGTTCGATCCCTCGTGACTCTTCTATTTCAAGCGACGATTGCAAGACAATCGCGTATATCCAGGGTCCAAAGGAGGCCAATTTTAAAAAATCGACGAAAAATGTCGAATTAAAAACCTGGCATCGCCCCAAACAGAGCGATGATCAAGGAAAATTTAGAAAAAATTACGGTAGCGAGGAAAGAACTGGAACTGAGATCAATCAATCAAATAAAAATAATAATAAAATATCGGGCCAAGAATCAAAATCGAATAAAATTGGAAAATCAAGAGTAAAAATAAAAGAAAAGCCAATGAACGAAGAAAATTCAAAATTGGAAATGAATAAAAATTCAAATCTGAGGGAAATTCAAACGGTAAATTGTGTTTCCATGTCTAACCCAAGATCGCGTAACATAAAAACTCTGTCGGAGCGCACGGAGACAATAAGAGGGCTCCTGCGACTCGCTCGTCTAGCCAAAGATGAGCTAGATCATGTAGAAAAAATTATCGAAAAATACCCAGATAGGTTTCACATAAAAGGCAAACCTCTGGAGTCTACATCTGTGCTGCGACATAAGATCCCCACGGTCGATGACCTCCCGATCAATACAAAACAATACAGGTTTCCTCAGGCTCTTAAGGGCGAAGTCCAGCGTCAGGTAGACGAGCTACTGGACTCGAGGATTATCAACCATTCTCAATCCCCAAACAACAGTCCTGTTTGGATCGTACCAAAGAAACCCGACTCCAATGGCATTAAGCGTTGGAGAATGGTAATTGAATTTCGGGTCCTTAACGAAAAGACAATCGGTGATTCTTATCCGTTGCCTAACATCACAGACATTCTGGATCAATTAGGCAACGCGAATTATTTCTCCGTATTCGATCTAGCGTCCGGATTCCATCAGATAGAAATGAATCCCGAAGATAAGCCGAAAACTGCTTTCTCTACTCCATATGGGCACTATGAATTTTCGAGAATGCCTTTTGGGCTGAAAAATGCCCCAGCGACTTTCCAGCGCTTGATGGACGTCGTGTTGAGTGGACTCCAAGGAGTGTCCCTCTTCGTTTATCTCGACGACATCGTCGTTTGCGCCGAGGATTTAGAGGAGCACGGCACGAAAATCGAGGAACTGATGGAAAGGTTGCGTAAAGCCAATCTACAGTTGCAACCGGATAAATGTGAATTTCTCAGGCCAGAAGTTAATTACCTAGGGCATATAATCGGGAAGGACGGTTCAAGACCGGATCCCAATAAATTGTCAGCGGTAAGGGAATTCCCAGTTCCCAAAACTGTTAAAAATATTCGGCAATTTTTAGGCCTTACAGGTTACTACCGTAGGTTTATTAAGGATTTCTCGAAGATCGCAAAACCATTAACACGACTCTTGGAAGATAAGGTCGAGTTCGAATGGACGGAGGAAACACAAAAAGCCTTCGAAGTACTCAAAAATAAACACTGTGAAGCTCCCATCTTGCAGTATCCAGACTTTGAAAAACCGTTCATAATAACAACGGATGCTTCCGGCTACGCCTTAGGCGGAGTATTATCACAAGGTGAAATCGGGAAAGATAAACCGATCGCTTATACATCGTGCGTACTACGCGGGGCAGCCCTTCGGTACGACACGTATGAAAAAGAGGCAATGGCAATTATTCATAGCGTCAAAGCTTTCAGGCCGTATATTTACGGTAGGAAATTTACGCTTGTGACCGATCATAAACCCCTGGTCTGGTTTAAAACAGCCAAAGACGCGAACGCACGCGTCCTGAAATGGCGACTTAAACTTTCGGAATACGACTACGACGTCGTGTACAAGCCAGGGAAATTATATTCAAACGCCGACGCCTTATCGCGTAACCCAATCGAAAAATTCGAGGATGTCAAAGCCATCCCTAATTGCGAACAGGACAACGATGAAAATCTAGACAAAATAGTACAAGATGTACTCCGCGAATTAGGAGAGAATAGTGTTAGCGAAAACGAAGGACCCATAAGCTTTACAACCCAGGCAGAAATCCACGTAATTCCAAAAATAGAAGAAATACATGTCGTCACCCGCTTGCAAGCGAAAAACGATGCAGCTCAGGTCTTAAAGAAAACGAAACAACAGGTCAAGGAAAACCTCGTTAACGACGCATCGGGAACGGTTGACGCACCTGCCTCTATGGGGATAGACGTGCGCTCCAAGTCCCGGCGCCTTGCGCTCCGAAATCGTAAGGCCATAAACTACGAGGAAAGTAGCAGCGAGGAAACAGAAGCCGAGATAACAAGGCCCGCGCGTGTTAGGCGACTCCGACAGGGCACTGACCCCGAATCAGCTGAGAGGCCTAACCTGCACAAAGCACCTCAAATTCCTAATCCCAAAAGTTCCACTGACCTAGATTCCGACTCCACCAACGCAGTTGACTCATTATCCTCTGAGGATGAAAGACTTCCGATCCAGGAAGACAAAACCTCGGAATTTAAAATCGCCAATTGCATAACAAGCAAAGAATTGTTCCATTTTCGCAACGATAACCTAGTATATTTTGTCGACTCAATTGGAAAACCTTGCGACTCTGGATCGCAAAAATTATTTGAAGTAAATAAACCTCCCCTCTGGAAGAATCTAACAGAAGGTCGTGCTTATAGTAAACAGGTTGGAAAAAAATATCACATTGCCCTAGTCATCAAAGGCGAGTATTCTGGCTCATTATCCTTCGTATCAGAAAATATTAAAGAAAGCGTAAGGGAATTAAAAGATCTTTGCGAAAATCTCAAGCTCCAATCAGTGAGTATTTGCCACAGTAACCACGTCGAGCACCTAATATGGGCTGACGTCTTGAACATAATAAAAGAAACATTCAAGTCTGGTGAAACAAGAGTAATCATCTACTTAGGGACACTACGCTACGTGCCAACCGAAAAACGAGATTCCATTTTCTACGAGATGCACAAGTCCCCTATAGGAGGACACAAAGGCGTCTCCAAGACATATAACAGAATTAAAAGAGAGTATTTTGGGGAAGATTTGAAATCGGATATTCAGAGAAGAATTCAGCAATGCCTAGATTGTCAATTAAAGAAACTGGTTAGAGTCAAAACAAAACAGCCAATGATCATAACGGACACACCGGGCACGGTTTTTGAAAAAATATCGATGGACATAGTAGGTCCAATGCAACGTACGTCCAATCAGAACGAATACATTCTGACTATCCAAGACAACCTTTCAAAATTTTGTGTCGCTATTCCACTCCCAAATGCACTAGCGACAACGGTCGCCGATGCATTGATAAAGAAATTTATATGCGTTTTTGGTGCACCCAAGGCGCTATTAACAGATCAAGGAAGTAATTTTTTAAGTGGCCTCATGAAGCGAATCGCTAAACGATTTCGAATTAAGCGATGTCGGACAACGGCATTTCACCCTCAATCTAACGGATCCCTTGAGAGATCTCATCATGTATTGGCTGAATTTTTGAAACAATATGCAGATAAGGATAATGAATGGGATCAATGGCTAGAATTAGCGACCCTTTCATATAATACCAGCGTTCATGAGCGTACAAAATATACTCCATATGAAGTAGTTTTTGGCAAACTAGCGAGAGTTCCATCAAGCGAACCACTTAGAGAATCCGATCAGTTGCCCACTTATCGCGGGTATTTGATTGAATTAATTACGAGAATAAATGGAATCAGGAACCTCGCCTATGAAAACCTAGTCTCGTCCAAACATCGTTCGAAAAAATATTATGATAAAAATGCTAATCCAAAGAGTTTTAAGGTTGGAGATTTTGTCTATCTCCAAAAGGGTCCCAAACCAGGTAAACTTGGAGACCATTATACTGGACCACATAAGGTGCTAGAAAAACTGGACAAGGGTAACGTGAAAATCCAATATTACAAAAAGGCACGTATCGTTCACGAGAATAGATTACGGTATTCGCACATTAACGTCGAAACAAAGCCGAAAAGAAAAACCAAGTCGACGAGAGTCGACGAATCCGATTTTAATCCTAATTAAACAAATAATAATAATAATTACCCTGTTTTTCAGGTGGCCGTTATCAACCTATTCAGTATCAACAATATCACCTTTGTTCTTGCAACCAGCGAAAAATATTGACTTTTTAATTACAGTATCCTCAGTACAGAACACCGGAAACTACTTATATTCAAACCACGCCGAAATAACTGTTTCGCAATTCGAGAGAGAATTCCTGACACGAACCCAGATATAATCGCTTATGTCAATTCAAATTTATATACGTAGTTATTATGTTATATTAGAAAATCATTACATTACTATATGCATACGCAACATTGTAGCAAAGAGCGCCAAATATTCCAAAATAGCTGTTGTTAGTAGTATAAGCCTCGGACGAATTGTATACAATTCAATGAAGAAGTCTATTTATATAGTGGTACTTGCTGGCGAAATAGTACACGTTATTCATTAGATAGTAATAGAAGTAAATCTGATCAGGTTAAAAGAATATTACGATCAACCTGTCACTCGTGGGAACGAAAAATATCTCCTTACTCCTCGAACTCATATACTACCAAAAGAAGATCTCAAACAACCTGTAATTCCTTACTTCCTTCATATTACCTTTACGGAGACATCTGGTACAAGTTCATGGCTGTTCCTGTCGAAGCCATACTACCTGCAAGCATGAAGCCGGCGACGAAGTCTACTTGGCGATACACCAACCCAGAATCACCCTGTGGGATCTATTCCGCAGAACATCGACAACGTACGAAAACATATCATGTTTCCTGTGGAGCGACCCGCTGCCCTAAACAATATGGCACGGGGCATCAGTGGCCAAAACACTGTCAATCAAGAGGAGAAGTTGTTATATCTCCTGGATAACAACGATATATAACACCAAGCGGACTCCATCTGGAATCGCACCTGGGAAAAATTCATTCAATTCGGTACAGCAAGCGCTGGTCTCACCCGAATGTTACCGATCATGCGACCAATCAAGCTCCTCATACATACGGTAATCCATGTATACAGCCAACACACTGTGTATGGCTGGCCGATCTACCTCGTCGATGCAGGTGCAGGAAGAAAACCTCAACGGATGCAGAGATTGGTAAAAAACTTCATAAACTCGTGACGGCCCCTTCAGCCGAACCAAGGAGTCATACCAAGACCAACGCTGCAACACATGATGTCCACCTTAACATTTCCACTAGTCCAAAATACGACGAATCCTCCAAATCGCGTTCCTTCCGTTGAGTTTACGCGAGAAGACATATTCAGGTACAAAAAGATCATCATGATTGATCATTTTTTAAATTACTTTTATTCTCATTATTTTGTTCTTCTAACCTTGTCAGGTAAAATAGGATTAAACAAGCAAATAAGTATCGATGCATAAAGGGAGCGAAAAATGTGATACATTTTAAGCAACAAAAAAATCTACATATAACTATAATTTTAAAAAGGCAAAAAGGAAACCTCATTGAAGATCTGTCTAAATATATATATATATATATATATATATATATATATATATATTTAGACAGATCTAGTAATACCTACTTTCCAATGTTTTTAAGTCACATTGTAAGTCGATCAATGACAATGCCAATTCATATTATCGTGCCATTATACGTTTGATCACCACTCCCAACGATTACGATCCAGCGAGACGCTCAATCCTAAAGGGGGGAGGTGTAACGTCGCGAGAAAAAGCACTATCTATTTCTTTTTCCTCTCCTATTTTATTCAACTCCGGCGAAAACGCGGGCTTACCCGATGCCACATGGAAATCGTGGAAAACTACGAAAACCAATACACACGATAACGGCATTCTCATTTTTCGACGGGTCCTTATATTTTCTTTAGAATTAGGCGTACCACAGCCGAAACGAAATATGTCGATAAGAAGCGAGCGTCGCGCAAAATATCCCACGCGAGAGCACAGTCGGTCTTGACCATAACTACACGCAATCGTCAAACGCAGTTGATGATAAAATCTTTAGCCATAAGAACGTACAACACACGAAGACACACGAAAATATCCAAATCCTTACTCCACAAAAATATAAATTCTCCAAAAGAAAATCCTTGATGCCGAAAGGTTGGCCCGGCAATAAAACTACGTTAGTATTTCCCATGCGCTCTCACACCTGGGTCAACAAAGCCTATCTTGAGGCAAGCGCGGCAATGCGACCAAGGCCCTTTTTCCTCCCTATATTTTTCCAACGCTCCAGATAACGAGACGCGGACGAGTTTCCGAGAATCGAGATGGAGATGACACACATCATAGTCTACACCCAATCATAGTCCCCAAAAATATTTCCCCTTCCAACTCGACCAATCATATGCACTAGTCAATTTCCTACATCCTTTCCACCAATCAAAAATTTAACGCATGACAAAAATGCGCTTTTCGAGAAACTTCTTCTCCCACCATCCCAGCAACCAAAATATCTTACAAGCTAGGATACAACAATCTTGAAGTCAGTGTTCCATCACCACTCGTTCAGAGCTAGTCTCCCAACAGTTTCCATTGTGACCGGACAAAGTCTCCCAACAACTTTCATCGGAATAAGTAGAACATCTGTCTCCTGACAGCAAACGCGAAACTTGAACTTCGAAATTGTTCCTCATAAAAACGCGAAACTTGAACTTCGAAATTGTTCCTCATAAAAACGCGAAACTTGAACTTCGAAATTGTTCCTCATAAAAACGCGAAACTTGAACTTCGAAATTGTTCCTCATAAAAACGCGAAACTTGAACTTCGCAATTGTTCCTCATAAAAACGCGAACTGTAAGAAATCATTTAACTGTCTACGTTGAATGTGTACGTGTGAAACTCGCGTGTGTGAAAATTTGCATCAACGTGTAATCTCAACATTGTCACGGAGCGTGCGCAACCGAGGGGTCCGACCTGTCTGCGGAGGCCCGAACCCAACCGCTGTAAACCGATTATCGTATCCACGACGCACCATAAATGTAAGCGAACCTCTATGTATTTTCTTGTTGACGGAATTAACTAAATTGGTTAATTTTAATAAATCCCAAATTGTTAATTATTTGTATAGATCAATTCATTTCTTAATCGAGTCACTGCGTCGCTCCCATCTTTGCATGCACCTTTCCCTTTTTCACCCTCATCCCGAGCTATTGTGCTAGGCGTAGGCTAAAAAGAGGGAACCGCGATAAAACATATGCCCACGTCCCCTCAGGACGTGACACATGCAGAGGGTCACCGAAGCATGCGATGCCACAATACCACGGAAACGTAATGTCGACTTCCGACCGGCGGTACACTGGTGGAGCGAACAAATTGCCGGCCTCCGAAGGGAGTGTCATCGAACTCGCCGCCTAGCGCAACGAGCTCGAGGCAAACGGTCGTTCCCTGATTTGGAAGAACAGCACAGGAAGGCGCGCTTGAAGCTTAAAAAGTCTATCAAGCAGAGTAAAGCTGAAAGCTGGGGCGAACTGCTCAGCGAGGTGGAAGATGCTCCCTGGGGCAGGCCGTACAAAGTAGTAATGACTCGGCTGAAAAGCCAGCCAATGCCATCGCCTGTGGACGCAGCTCTGCTGGAAAAGATTGTTTCACATCTGTTCCCTGAGCAACCCGAGGAGGACTATCAGCTCGAAGAAGACGTCGATGAAGACATTCCAGCCATTACTGAAGAAGAGCTTCTTACGGCGATTGCCAGGGTGGGCAACAATAAAGCCCCCGGCATGGATGGGATACCCAACATCGCACTCAAGGCAGCGATGAAGTTGGCACCGGCAATATTCCTGGGCATGTACAATGCATGTCTCAAGGAAGGAATCTTCCCGGACAAGTGGAAGTGGCAGAAGCTAGTGCTCCTCCCGAAAGGGAAAAAGCCACCGGACGAACCTTCATCTTATCGTCCGCTCTCTATGCTGGATATCGCGAGAAAGATCTTCGAGCGCATCATCCATAACAGAATTGAGAAGGTCGTGGACCCTCTACTGGCGGAGGGCCAGTTTGGCTTCAGAAAGGAGCGCACTACTCTGGATGCCATTAACACAGTGGTGAAGCAGGCGCAGGAGTCGACTGCGGGGAAACGATGGGCATGAGGGTCCAAGAAGTACTGCGCAGTTGTCGCTCTCGACGTCAAAAACGCTGTCAACTCGGCGATATGGAAGTGTATCGTGGATGTCCTAAAAACATTAGGTGTACCATGATACCTACGGAGAATAGTGGCGAGTTACCTATGTAATAGGTGGCTCATGTACGACACAGAGGATGGACCAAAGACGTATAGGGTGACTGGAGGAGTTCCTCAGGGCTCTGTGCTTGGACCGCTTCGGTGGATCATCATGTACAATGATCTGCTGCTATTAAAATTGCCGAAAGGAGTGTCCATTGTAGCGTTCGCAGATGACGCGGCGCTGATTGTCATCGCCAAATTCCTGGAGCAAATCACCGCACTCTTCGGCGAAGCTTTCGCCAAGATAAAGGAATGGATGTTTTCTGTTGGATTGCATCTTGCAGCCCACAAAGCAGAAGTACTCCTCGTATCCAGCAGGAAGGTGATGGAAACGGTGACGCTCAGGGTTGGAAACTCCGAAATCACATCCCAACCGTTCATTCGGTACCTTGGTGTGATTCTCGACGCGAGGCTGAACTTCAAAGAGCAAACCGAGCAGATCAGCAGAAAGGCCGCTGGGGTGACTACCACACTGGCGCGACTCATGCCTAATATTGGTAGCCCCAGACAGAAGAGGAGGAAACTGCTGTCATCAGTGACGACCTCAGTGCTCACCTATGGCATACCCATATGGGCTGATGCACTGAAAATCCAAGAGTACCGCAGGAAGGCTGCAGCAACGTACCGCGTCAGTGCCTTGAGGGTAGCCTGTGCGTTTCGCACTGTCTTCGAGGACGCTATCAACGTTATCGCGGAAATGCTGCCCATTGAGGTGCTTGCCGACGAGCGTAGATCGATGTACCAGCAGAAGGGAGCTAGAAACCCCAGTTATGCAAGAACAGAAGCGAGAGCAACCAGTCTCAACCAGTGGCAGACGATGTGTGATGCTTCTCCCAAGGGAAGGTGGACACATCGACTAATCCCGAAGGTGGAGATATGGGTGAACCGTCTGCACGGGGAGCTCAACTATTATCTCACTCAAGTGATCTCAGGACACGACTGTTTTCGGGCTTATCCCTATAAGTTTAATTATGAAGATTCCCCGGACTGCCCAGCATATGTAGCAGTCGAGGAGAACGCTGAACATGCATTGTGCCAATGCCCACGTTTTAGTGCCTCCCCCGCGATAGTCGAGGATCAGCTGGAGACACGCATCACCCCGGACAACCTGGTTGAGTTGATGCTGAAGTCAGCAGACGCATGGACAGCGGTATCGGCTTATGCTGCCGCAGTGATGAAGGAGTTGCGACGTGCAGAACGTGCGAGGAAGAAGACGACGCCGGAAGACCAGGCAGTCATAGATTAAATCAGCGGCACGGACCCCTAAACCACTCATAACACCTATGGTGGAACGGGGGATGTAAGGTCGTCTGACAACACTGCAGGAAGAGCTACGGCTAAGGCCTCTCCCGCGATGTAATACCTAGCGGTCGTCCCGCGGGAGAATTTGTAAGGCCACAGAGGAATGGGGGTTTTTAGTCGGTGCAAGCCCGACACACGGCAATTATTTGCTACGGTGCGGAGGCATTTTTCCGCTAAACCTTTAAAAAAAAAACACACACACACACACACACACACACACAAATCGTGGATAGATCTGAAATAATTGAAAATGATGTTCTCACTTGAAAACTATGAACTTTATCAAAAAATGTTTTCAACAAAAGTTTTTAGTTTTCAGCTGACAAATTTTTTGGCAATACAAAAAGTTTTGTTTCCGTTTGAAAAAAACATGTCAGCCTTTGTAGCGCCGCCATTCTGAATTTTGGCCCCTAAATAATTTATTTTCAAATGTCCCCCTTCAATCCCTAGAAGTTTTGTTCCACACAATAGTTCGTCCGAGCAATATTTTTCGAGAAAATTCAGGTGTAAGATTAAAATGGGACACCCTGTATATACAATGATAAGTAAAACCTACTTTCCAATGTTTTTAAGTCACATTGGAAGTCGATCAATAATAATGCCAATTCATACATCGTGCCATTATACGTTTGATCACCACTCCCAACGATTACGATCGAGCGAGACGCTCAATCCTAAAGGGGGGGGGGGTGTAACGTCACGAGAAAAAGCGCTATCTATTTCTTTTTCCTTTGCTATTTTATTTAACTCCGCCGAAAACGCGGGCTTACCCGATTCCACATGGAAATCGTGGAAAACTACGAAGACCAATACACGCGATAACGGCATTCTCATTTTTCGACGGGTCCTTATATTTTCTCGAGAATTAGGCGTACCACAGCTGAAACGAAATATATCGATAAGAAGCGAGCGTCGCCCATAATTTCCCACGCGAGAGCACAGTCGGTCTTGACCATATCTACACGCAACCGTCAAACGCAGTTGATGATAAAATCCTTAGCCATAAGAACGTACAACACATGAAACACAAGATAATATCGAAATCCTTACTCCACAAAAATATACATTCTCCAAAAGAAAATCCTTCATGCCGAAAAGTTGACCCGGCATTAAAACTACGTTGGTATTTCCCATGCGCTCCGACATCTGGGTCAACAAAGCCTATCTTGAGGCAAGCGCGGCAACGCGACCAAGGCCCTTTTTCCTCCCTATATTTTTCCAACGCTCCAGATAACGAGACGCAGACTCGTTTCCGAGAATCGAGATGGAGATCACACACATCATAGTCTACAACCAATCATAGTCTCCAAAAATTTTTCCCCTTCCAACTCGACCAATCATATGCACTAACAAATTTCCTACATCCTTTCCACCAATCAAAAAATTAATGCATGACGAAAATGCACTTTTCGAGAAACTTCTTCTCCCACCATCCCAGCATCCAAAATATCCTATAAGCTAGGATAGAAAAATCTTGAAGTTAGTGTTCCATCACCACTTGTTCAGATCTAGTATCCGAAGAGTGTCCCATCATCACTCGCTGAGAAAAGTCTCCCTTCAGTCTCTATCGCGTACGAGCAAAAATTAAGCAACAACGTTCACCGGAACAATTACAAATCTGTCTCCATAAACCGAACGCGAACTTTAACGTCCAAATTATACTTTATAATAACGCGAACTACGAGAACTCTATTAAGTGTCTAAGTTGAATGTGTACATCGTATTGTTTTGCGTAAATCGTAATTTAATTCCAACCTCGTCTCGCGATAAATACCCACGTGTTAAATTTTTGTGTCGACGTGAGCCATCATTGTTACCAAGCGTGCGCATCCGAGGAGTCCGACCTACCTGCGGAGGCCCCGAACCTGACGACTATAAATAGATTAGCGCATCCACGACGCATCGGCAAATGTAAGCGGAATATTTTATGTATATTTTTGTATTATTAATTTAATAGAATGAACCAAATTGGTTAATTGTGATAAACCCCGAATTCTCAATCATTTCTGTAAATCAATTCATTTATCAATCGAGTCACTGCGTCATTCCCACATTTGCATGCACCTTTCCCTTATACACCCTCACCCCGAGCTAGTGCGCTAGGCGTAGGCTGAAAAGAGGGAACTGCGATGAGTATATGCACACGTCCCCTCAGGACGTGACAATACATAGGAGATGGTGACAGCAAGACATTCAACGGTATTTTGAAGGCAGAACCATATGGAGAAGATGTTCTTGTAAAAAAAGAGTGTGTTGGACACGTTGAAAAGAGGATGGGGACTCGGCTCCGAAAAATGCAAAAAAATCTAATAAAGGCATTGGTGGGAAAGGTGCAGGAAAACTCACTGATAAATTGATTGGTGAGATGACAACGTATTATGGATTAGCTATTCGGAGACATCCAGATTCTATCGAGGAAATGAGGAAGGAAATTTGGGCAACATTCTTTCACAAGATTTCCACAGACAGCAATCCACCGCATCAAATTGTCCTGCAGGCGAATCGAGTTGGTGCAAATGGCGCAGAGCTGAGTTTCTCGGAGAGGCTGAGCAATTCAAACACAATGAACCGCCTCTTTCTGAAGCAGTTCAAAAAGTTATAAAGCGAATTTATGAGGATTTATCCAAAGAAGAATTGTTAAGCAGATGCCTGGGAGCGGAAACTCAAAATAATAACGAGTCGCTCAATTCGTTAATCTGGACTTTTGCTCTGAAGCACCTCCATTCTGGGCCAAAAGTGGTTGAAATCGCCACGTTTCTCGCTGTCATAATCTTCAACGAAGGATTCAAATCTATCCTGAAGACCTTGGAAACCATGGGAGTGAAAATCGGCCCACAAGCTAAAGGATATGTTCAACAGCGTGATAGCTCTCGGATCGACCGTTCAGAAAGGCGCACGAGTGATGTTGTAAAACAGGCCCGAATCGCGAAAAAGGAAGACGGAGCAGCTCTGCGTGACTTCCAAGAAGAAGAGGAAGGCCTATTGTATGGTCCAAGCATAGCAGATTGACGGTGAGATGAAATTTTTAGTATAAATCACATGCGCGAACTCCCAAACGCGTTTTTCTCGAAACACCATTTTTCGAAACGGTGACCACGATATTTCAGAAACTACTGCACCGATCTTGTTCAAATTTATACAACATCTTTAATATGTTATAAGCCAGCGATTGAACTACGATTATCATGATTGCTTCGATAGTTTTTTTTTGTACGAGCGAAAAACTTAAGAAAAAATGAGTACAAAATAGAATGTAATTTTCAAAAGTGTATAAAAAAGTCAATTTTTGCAATTTAGAATTCACTCTAGTTCAATCGCTAGTCTTAAATATGAAGATTAAAATGCCGTTTGGTTTTTGATTTCAGATAAGCAGAACAGCCGCAATCTTGGTCACCGTCAAGCACCTCTTTTACTTGATGTCTTCCTGTCGGCCACTATAACTTTTATTCTATTATATATTTTAACTTCAAAAAATTTGTAAACCTTATTTAAATATTAATAAAGATTATGCAAAAACAATGAGATTGGTTATTTCGATGCTTTGCCGCCTTAATAATTTAATAATTAATAATTTCCTAATTAAAAATAAGTTGATATTACTTTTATTGGAGTCATTAATACTTTACTTTATACAGCGGACATATAATGTCGTTCTTTCGCGTTCTGTACCCTTGCAGACTCATTTCAGACTGTGACTATAACTATACTCAATGTGATACTCTTATAATTTCAAACTTAAGTGTTACAAGCTATCACAATTCTAAAAAATGTTATCATAGTGGATAGTTCCTCAACAATAAATGTTTGCAGTGAAGAGAGTTCGCCTCACATTATTTTTTGTATTAATTTTGTTATGGCAGTTCGTCATAAAGGCTCACATGCAAATACGCAATCACATTTTTACGCACGCATACATACTAACACATGTACTCACGCCCACACCTATGCACATGAGCAATTACATAAAAACAAATACAGATATACCCTGACGCATTTAACATACACGTATATCCACTGATACGGATATTCTATGGCGGTGAAATGGTTATGATGAGGCGCCAATGAGGCAACTTATAAGGCCCCGGTCGTTGCGCCTTTAATAGCCCTCGTTGACAAAGTGTGACCGGCCGCTAACGGCCCTCATGTGGCTTCCAGATTAGGGCTCGAATGAAGTTAGGGGAATGTTATTGGGGCCCGATCACGGCCCCAACTCAATTTCCGCACGGGTATGATATATGAATTGCCCCTTTTTGAACGAGTAAGCGGTCCCACTGTGTCAATTGACAACTGGGCCCATTGTTTGATTAAATGTCTCGTCATAAGCGGTCCCTTTGGCAGGTGTTGATTAAATTTCACTTGAATACAGGTTTCACAGTCCTCAACGTATTTCTGTGCGTCTTTTGACATTCCTGGCCAGTAATAATTTTGTCGAATGCGATCGTACGTACTATCCCTACCCAGATGTCCTGCCTGAGGGGTTTCGTGGTTTTCCCGCAGGATTGTAAGGACTTCGTGCGATTTGACTACCCTTTTCCAGGGGTTCTCGTCATCAATCAACATTTTCGCATAATCAGTCCGGTAATAGTACAATATGTTATGCTCTATTTTTTATTCAGAAAATCTATCGGGGTGGTTTATTACTAGATTGTATTTCGTCTGGTACCAGTCTTGGTCACAAATAGTTGCTAGACGAAGGTGTCCTCGTATCGTTTCTTCGATAACTTTCTCCCACCCGAGTGGATCTACGTCAAAATCGTGAATGCGGGAGAGCGCGTCTGGTGTCTCGTTGTCGTACCACGTCTATACTCGACTGTCATTGTGCGTTGAAAAGGTAAATCGCCCATCTAGCGAGACGACCGGCTGGGTTTTTTAAACTGTATAACCATTGCAATGCTTAATGATCTGTAACTACTTCAAAGGAAATACCTTCTAGGTAACATGGCAATTTTTCGACAGCCCACACTACGACTAGGCATTCCTTTTCGGTAGTGGTGTAGTGTATCTCCGCTCCCCTCAAAGGTCGACTCAGGACTTCTATGAGATTTTCTCTTTCGGAATATGAGTCCTGCTGAACTAGTGTCGCGCCCAATCCGAAATCACTCGCGTCTGTATACAAGATAAAGGGTTGTCCCGGTAAGGGTACGTACAATCTTGGTGCATTGACTAATGCGGTTTGAATATCGTCAAATACCTTCTGTTCGATTTCGGTCCATCTCCACGGGACTTTAGGACTGGTTAGTTCATTAAGAGGTCCCTGCTCCCGAGCGATATTTCTCAAATGCCTATGATACCAATTTACGAGACCGTTAAACTGTAGTAACTGCGTTCTATCTCTGGGTACCGGGAAATCGATTATAGGCCGAATCCTTTCTGGGTTTGGCCTCGTGCCAAAATCGTCAACGATATATCCAAGGAATTTAACCTCTTTGCAAGCGAAGCTACTCTTCTCTTGATTTACTACGAGTTTTGCTTCCCCAAGGACCTCAAACAGTAATGACAAGAGTACCAGATGTTCGTCAAGGTGTTGTGTGACGACTATCCAGTCATCTAAGTACACAAATACTTGTTCCGCCCATCTATTTGGAAGATTCCTGTCGACAATCAGTTCCTTGATTCTCTTTTTTAATTTGTCCATTAAACATTGAAACGTGGACGGGGCACCAGTCAAACCACACGGCATCCTAACCCATTCTAGCAAACCTTTTCCTTCCACGACAAAAGCCGTGTATCTTTGACTATCGTTATCCATGGGGATTTGGTGGAAGGCTTCGCTCATATCTAAGGTCGAAATAAACTTTGCCTGATATAGTTGTGAGAGAATAGACTTCATATGATGGAGTGGATATGCTCGTCTAACGGTTTGGTGATTCACGGGTCGATAATCTATACAAAATCTTAGTCCACCGTTCGCTATCGGAGCGACAACCTGGGAACAAGCCCAGTCGCTGTTGCTCCACGTAACGTAACCCTTTGGGAGCAAGCGGTCGACTTATGCATTAATAAATTGACGCACGGCTTCGCTTTGCCGATACGGTTTCTGTCTGTGTGGTGTCGGGTCTTTGAATTCAAGCGTATGTTTTGTCAATTATCCCGGTCCGTTATCCCGGTCGAGTCTCGGTTCAGGGATACAAATTCTTTGTCAAGAAAGGTTTTCAATCTCTCGCTCTGATCGATCGTCAAAGTTTTTACTTCAGAGCGAGCGACGTAACGCCGGGATATGGGGTAGGAATATTTGCTCCCATCCAATGTCCACGATGCCGTGGCTGGATTTGTCCTAATCTTGAAGAACATCCGAAAGTCCATACCCAAGATGAGGTCACTCGACAATTGCGAAAGAGCACTGAACCATTGCGGCCCATACACGTCCCCTATGTCAATCATAAAGCATGTTCCACCCCTCGTTTTGACGATTGATTTATCCCCGAGGCGTATCCCATTTTCTGATGTCGAATCCGCTGAAAGTTCGTTAAACTGGAAACGCTTTACCCGTTCATAAGTAATCTCATTCAGGTACGGTCTTTCACTACCGCTGTCTAGTATCCCACGAATTTTTTGGCCAAAGATAGAAATTTCTACCGGGATTCTAAGAACATCCTCCGATTCCGTGCATCCGTTACCGGCGCAAAAAATTCGCCTCTGCGATAGACAGTGCGCTTGATGAGGTAGGAATCCCTCTAGCTTCTAAATTTTTAGATTTTCAACCTTTCTACGGTACAGAATAAAGTAGATAGAATAAAGTGGTGTCAAGACCTGTGTCGATACCCGGTTCGTCGATACAAGCTCGTAATGTCGACATACTTATGGGCTTTTCGTCAAGTTCATTTGCAAAAACAGGTCCCAATAATTCGCAATCTTCCAGAAATTTAGAATCGCTCGACGATTCTACCATTATCTCTAAACTCGTCGACGGTTCCGTTTCGTTCGATTCGCGAGGTGGTTGCGACGGGCTAGAAATTCCGTCGATTTTGTCGAGTGATTTGACCTGTTCGATATTATCTGGCGATTCTTTTAAATTATTTTCCCCGTTAATCCCCTTTGCGGTAGTAGCTACGGGTTTGCTTACTGCGGGGCTGAATCGTTTCCCGAACGCGTGGGACAGTCTTTGTTCACATGACCCGTGGTTCGACAAATTTGGCATATTACCTGCCTGTCCGCGGTACACTGTCGCGAGGAGTGACCGCTTTTACCACAATTAAAACAAAAAAATTTCGAAGGGTCTAGTGCCGGGCGTGACGGAATTTTTTTTGGTTACTCGGTGGTTATGTATCCCCGTAGAGTTTTCATTTTTCCCAAATTTAGTAAGATTCTTCTCGAGCCTTTGTCGAACGAGGATCTTGGATTTACCCGACGTAATTATGCCCCTATTGTCGTTGTACGTGGGGTTTTGATGACCAGCACGGAGGTCAGCTAGTTGTTCGTCGCTGTCCTCGTCTTGTGCCGTTTGATAGTCGAAGTCGCTGTCAGTATCGTCCTGTAAATATGTCAAATCGGACCTGACACGTCTGGTGGGCAGTTCCCTTCTTACGTCCTGCGACGCACAGTAGATATAACTCCGCTCGTTGACGTAATGCAAAAATTGCTCATCGTTTTCGATTGGCAAGTTCAGAATTTCAAAGGTCAAACGTGGATTAAATTTCACCAGAATTTGCTTCAATTGTTCCCGGAAGTGCGAGGGATACTGCACGCGTTAAAAAATGATCCGAGCACGGCAAGCAAATTCGGCTAAGGTTTCCCCTTTTTCGAGTTGTAAGTCGCGTACTTCGAGGAAAAGGACACCGTCCTATTTTTCACCCCCCCCCCCCCCCCCCTCCCAATTGAAATCAGAAAGCATGAGTAAAGTCTTTCCACGTGCGCCACTGTTGTTCATTCAGTAAATACCATGCTCTATAAGGGCCTTCAAAAATATTCGATAACCATGGGACAAAAGCGCTCTTATCGATTCCGCTCACGAGTAATTGATCCTTTAAAATGAGTAAGAATTGGTCGGGATCTTTTTCGGATATAGGGAAAGTTATTCTCCAATTCCTGACAATCCGCCCTATTTTCATAGCCGCATCGAGTTCTCGATTGCCACCATACGCGATTGAGTCGAATCTGGGTTCCCGAAAGGGCATTGTCGAAGAATTATCCCGTCTCGGTCGCGAGTTACGGAAACTGGTATGGTATCGCTGTTCGTCTTCCGTATCGCTCGCTTCACTACTTTGCCACGATAAGGCTCCCCTCCTAAGAGTTGGGGATGGTTCTACAGGTCTCGGTCGACTGTTAGTAAGTAAGCTCCCGTGACGTAGCGTTTGGTTTCGATATTGCGACATTCTTTGATATTCCATGTGAGGCATCTAGTTCTCCTCAGTTATCAATTCGCCCTGCGGTGTTACGCGAGTTACTGTCAATCTAATGAGGTTATTTGACAAACATAAATTTCCCGTAGGGATTGTTCCATGGGCGGAGTAATTGTCGAAGAAATTCCGTTATTTTCTCGATGAAAATGTACCCGACGAAGGTCCCTTTCGTCAACACGGCTTCCTCTTAACACGTGTGTGTCTTGGGATTGCCTGTCTTCCGACATTCCACGGAATCTCTGGTCGATCACTCGACTACGATTTTCCTGATCTATATTTCGCCTTCGATAAAAATAATTACTATGAGTCGAATTTCCCGATTTTTTTAATCCATTTATAATTTTTTCATTTATTTTATTCTTTTCTCGCCGTATTAATAATGGGTCGAGTTCGGAATAATCCCAATAATGAATTTTATAATTGTGCAAATGATGTCGACGGAATATAATACAATTTCATATAAATTGTAACGTTGCGTTACCATATAGAGACTATCCGAGAAAGGTGAGGTAAGTGGGCTGGCGTAGCTCAGTTGGTCAGAGCAGTCGACCGGCAATCGAAAGGTCCCGGGTTCGAATCCCGGCCCAGAAGCGCACCGCATTTTTTCGGATAGCACTCCTGAGTTTGTTTTCGGGGGATTACAAAATATAGTAATACACACGGCAATCATACAATATAATTTAAGCAGGTATTACAGCGATACAGATATAACATATTATCACGCCTTAATCTAGTATTGGTCAAGCCAAAGGCAGAAAATAGAAAGCGAGAATAAGCCGAAATATTATTTCGTGAAATTTTATTCAACGAAATATCATTTCGAAAGTAAAAGAAAGATCGGGTGAAAAACTCAAGCACTCGCCGGTCGAGTGTTACTATTTACTTCGGCAATGTTTAGGTTCGCACGCCAGCTACGCGCAGTTGCCCTGCGGCGAGGTAGCTCTTTTCTTTCAGAGTCTTTGTCTCTTTCGACTGCAAAATCTCTTTTCGCTGGCCTTGATAAAAAACTTTTTCTTGTAACGAACGAATATTATATTATTTCATCGCAACTTAATAATTTAAAACGAAACTGTATAATTTTTATTTTAAGACAAAACTTTTTTTACACAATTTCAATCATGTATTATACAACACTCAACGTTAAACGTGAAATTTCTCTCTTTTTTTTCTTTAGGTGTTTACGACACAATCTTCCATTTCAACAAATATTCACAATCTTTGCAATTTTTAAGTAATTTTCCAGCTTGCCCCACGTTGGGCGCCAAATGAGAACGATTTCTTTTGTCGGCCAAGACGTCGAATTAATTAAAGAAATTTACACCTGCCGCGGCCTGGGTCAGAACTGGCAGGGCTCTGATTAATACGGTAATTTATTAATTGTTGGGCGCCAATTACTTCCGACAAAGACTGTCGAAGTAATATATTATTCTATTTTAATCTGTGCTCGGCTTATTCGAGACTATTCCCAAGCGAGTCCACTGGAAGACCCGAGGAAGACACGAGGAAAATAATGCAAGACTGCAGAATCATGCTCGAGGGAAAATATATTTTTACTCATATTTATACGCCTTATTCCTGCGTATGGTTTACAACTTATCGAAATATTCTCCGACTACGGTTCGGCAAGACGTCGATCCGTAATAGTTTATTGCCGACCTAGCGTGCCCCGGGTTCACTTCACTTACGCTTCAACAGTCGAATTATATCAATACCTTCTCCTGGAGGGCTGGTTCGCGGTGCCAGACGCTTAGCGAAACTTGTACTTCTCGACATTACAAAATATTTAGTCGAAGTTTGATACCGAGATGCCCTTACAAGACGCTTGGACAAAACCTCGATTATCGACCTGCTACTCGCCAATGCGCGTGACGCGAGGTCTATAATATATTTCGACTTGCTACGGGCAAAGACCCTAAGTGCGAAGTGAGCTCGCTCATCGATTGAATGATCGACAGCGCTCCTCGCCTTCCATTCCCATATCGTATGGATTTCGGGAGTAGGACCGTGGCGCGTGCGCGTCAGCCCTTGACAATGTCGGACGGCACCACGAATCGCTCGGGGTTCGGGTAATTCCCGAATTACGTGTGGCTTTCGACAATTTCGTCGATTTCTTATGTTTAGGACATGGACGGAGGACGGACAATTAACCTAGCTTCGCACCTACAGCGCTCGACGAGTCTCAAAAAGCGTTGACGTCGAGAGAATTTTATAGATGACAGAGATTTCCTGTCATAATATAATAATATACATATATTATATGAATAAACGAATCTTATTAAAATAAAGAAATAAAACTATATAAGAAACGCCGTAATGTAGGATGACAATTATATATATATTTTATGCGTGAATAATACAAATTATCGTGACGTCGTGTGCCATAGTATGTAGAGCACGTATGAATAGAATTAGTAGATGTTTCGGGTTTGGATGTCTTTCGAGAAGTGATCGTCACCTCGATGGTCGAAACGTCGATCCCCTTGCGAGCCGTGGAGCCCACCGGCCCTTCGTAGCGCTCACGAAATAGTTATCGCCTTCGTATAAACAGCTCGGGTGATCGCCACTTGAGCCGAGACGTTGGTGACCACGTCTCGATCGTCAACGTGAGCGCCGGAAGAAATCGTTGCTTTCACTCGTCCATCCTGATGAACTCCCGTCCTCGCGAAGGTGACATGACAGGTCGCATGATGCTGTGCTTTGATTAATCTGCACCCGTGGATGGCTGTGTAGATGTTGGTAACTTCCGTGCCGCCATACTTCGGATTACTCGGCCTTCTTCAAGAACATAGGACAACATTGAACAAGTTGTAGCATAATTTCTTTTGCGCCTTCGATCATGCTACCCAGTTGAGAGTCGTCAATATGGTTAGTATGATTCGTTCAGTATTTTCTCCAGTTGCTCGCACAAATATGCACTAATATCCATGCCATGCTTTATTTTGTATACAAGTGCTAATAAACTTTAAGCCGAGCCCGATCAATCGCTTAATGCTCATTAGACGATTCATGCAACGATCATATTGATCCAGTGCTCCCATCGGCTGGTCACCTCGTCATTCCGGATCCGTGACCATCCGATGATCTCCAACGGTCACACATCTATCGCGCATCTAATGCCAATTATCACCCGATCACTCCGTCATTCCGGATCCGTGACCGGTCGATCGCATGAATCAATACGCATCCAATGCCTGCCGTTCCCCGATCACCCCGTCACACAGTGGGGCAGAATCCCAAAAAGCTGGCCAAAAGTCAAATTTTTGAGTTGTATATATTCGTCTATATATGTTCAGATCTTGTTTACTGATAGTCCTAGGACGAAATTCCGGACCGGGCAGGTTTATACCTGCTCTAGAGTCGCCTCGACATCAGTCGACATTCAGCCGCCGTTCGGTACGCATTAAACAAGCGTACGCGTCGAAAAATTCTTGCCTGTTTCGAAGTGCTGTGAAACGGACGAAACTGTCTCAATTTTAATTCTGCAAAATGGAAAAACTTTCTAGAGGTATGCAGAAAATATAATTATGCACAGTTATTGCTTATTTTATGTTTGAAATATCTAAATTTTGCAACAAGTAAACATAAAAAATTATACATTTTTTTTCGAAAATCGGTTTTCTAAAGTAGTTTTAAAAATGTCTTCGCGAGTCTCGACCTTGTTTCAACAAGAAACTGATAGTGTACAGTACTAAATATAATATACTAAAAAACTGGCTGCTTAGGAGTGCTCAACGAATAGTTAGACTAATTTTTAGGGAGAAATACGTGGCGCGACATTAACGGACGTGTGAATGTAATCCATTGATTATTACGTTACAGCGCGTTGGTATATTTTCTGTCTATTAACATAGATTAATATTTATTTATCACTTCCATTTGTAGTATGTTCATTTATTGATTAATATTCATAGATCATTCAAATTTTAATACAGTAATTTATTATTCTAAATGTACGCTTTACGAAAATCTCAACATTTTATAAAATATTCCTGCAAGAACTCTCAGTAGCTAGAACTGTGTTTACCCCATGTTTGTACGGCGTAACGGTTTTCGGCAGTCAAGGTGTATTAGTGTATACGTACATAGTGTATACGTAGTGTAGACGGCGATTCGGCAAGGACTGACGAGGGGCTCCTAGAGCAGCCATGTATGAAAGAAAGGAGCCCGCCTGCTGTTCAGGCTTTATTATACCTGTTGTATACTGACACAGAGGTGATTCTCGTAAAGACAGATTTCATGTAATTTCGGTTTTTTTCGTGCAGAATGTATGTAAATATGTTTGTTAATCATTTATATCATAAATATTCGTTTTCTTTATAAATATCAAATCATTTTTAGTAGTAATAAATTATTTTTGTACATTTCGAGTTAGAACACCGTATATAGTTTTGTTAAGTATAAAATGATTTCAAAATAATGTCATTCAATTTTGTACATGTTTATATTGGTATTTTACAGAGTCTTCCCAATCTTCAAATATAGAATTATCAAGAAGTGATGTTTTTTTCATGGTGAAAGACAGTTTAGAAAACGAACAGAAATTCGTTATTGGAGTTTTGAAAGATGCAATTTTCAAGAAAACAGAACATGTGATACAAGTAGACGAGGATGAAAAGTTATTAGGACTGTTATTTGCAAATTTTCGATCCAGATGGAAAGCAGCAAATAGAGGCCAAGAAAAGTTTCTAAAAAATAATGAAGAATGGTTGAATGGCACCGTATGTTTTTCAACATTATCCGATAGTGAATGCACAACATCAACATCTGAGAAGATTGTGAAGAATGATGAAAAAGGAACATCTGGACGACCTTTGAAATCCTTTGCTTCATCCAGCGATAGATCTAAGAGGCGAAAGACTGAAGAAATACGTTCTACTTTATCTACAGAAAAATTGACGTATGCTGCTCAAATGAGTTGAAGGACTTCTGGTCAAGTGGATGCTGCTCAAGTTCTTAAAGATGTCACATTAACCAGCCCAACAAGAGCCTCAAAATATATAGCTGCTGTTTGGTCAAAAAATGAGACACCTTTAACCCCAGACGAAGCACTTTCTTTGATGATCGAGAAAGGAGAATCAAAGCGCTCTTATCAGCTATCAAGAAATGCAGCTAGAGCACGTAAATGCAAATTATACCCATCATACCATGAAGTAGAAAAAGCAAAAAATCGTTGTTATCCATCAGTTGTGTACATGAATATTACTGAGTCGTGCGCACAAATTAAACTACAGGCTTTACTTGATCATACCACATAAAGAATTACACAACTTCAGGCTGATGTCATCGATACTCTAAATTCTAAAATTCTCCAAAAATTAGTACTTCACTGTAAATGGGGATGTGATGGAAGCAGCGGTCAAAGTGTTTATAAGCAAAAATTTGATGAGGCTGGAAAATCTGATGAAAGCATTTTTTATACTTCTCTGGTACCTTTGCAATTAATCTACAACAATCACGAGACGGATGAAGGAACTATTGTGTGGAAAAATCCTAGACCTTCATCTCCTCGATTCTGCAGACCAATACGATTGCAGTTTGTACATAAAGATGTACAATCAACATTGAAAGAAGTTACCGACATTGAACAGCAGATTGCGGGTCTTGCACCAGACACTACTGAACAAAATGAAAAATCAATTTCAGTAACCTATTGTATGTCGTTTACGATGATAGACGGCAAAGTCTGTAACGCTGTAACCGGTACCACTTCTGCACAACGCTGCTTCCTGTGCAAAGCCACCTCTAAAGATTTTAATAACATCGACAAAATTATAAAAATGGTCATTACTACAGATAATTTAAGATTTGGCATATCTACATTACATGCGTGGATTCGTTTTTTCGAGTGCTGTTTGCATTTGTCGTATAAGCTCACAACTCAAAAGTGGCAAGCTCGTGAAGAGGAAGTGAAAAAGATTGTGAAAGTACGCAAGGAAGACATACAGACTCAATTTAAGACAACACTGGGGCTTATCGTTGATCGACCAAAGCCAGGATATGGCAGCTCAAACGATGGAAATACCGCCCGCCGCTTTTTCGAAAATGCTAATATATCTGCTGAAATAACAGGAGACGATGAAAATTTAATTCACCGATTTCATGTTATTTTGCAGGCAATTTCGAGCGGGTATGATATAGACGAAGAAACATTCAAAGACTATTGTGTAAATACTGCCCGTTTATTCGTTGCTTTATATCCATGGTATTACATGCCAACATCTGTGCACAAAGTGTTGATGCACGGAGCAGAAATTGTAAAATATGCCCTTTTACCGATCGGACAACTTTCTGAAGAGGCCCAAGAGTCACGCAATAAGGACATAAAGAACTACAGGTTACATCATTCAAGAAAATGCTCTCGAGAATCGAATATGAGAGACATTTTCTATAGGCTCTTAGTATCATCAGATCCATTTCTCTCAAGCATCAGGAAATTGCCCCAGAGACCGGCGAAATCTTTACATAAAGAAGCTATAGAAATGTTAAAACAACCTGAAGTCACCAGACAACAGATAAGGAACGATTCCGATTTGGATACAAGTGGGTCAACATCAGAATCCGAATCGAATGATTCCAACATTGAAGATGACATACAAGATTTTTGTTACTAGAAGTAAATAACAGATATTTGATTTATTGCAAATTTTGTACTCAAGAAATTGTTCAAAAATAAAAACATGGCTCAAGAGATTTTCTACTCATTTAAACCTAAAAATATTATGAAACATTTTCTATTAAAAAATATTTAAGAATTGAAAATTTTTGTGGAATCGTCTATATATCGCGTCTGCGATTTTGAAAATTAACATTCCTATAACAAATTCGTAATCAGCGATCCCAAAAACCCTTAAGAAATATGATTGGGTATTTTTTACTGAATTATGTCCGCCATTTTGGGTCCGCCATTTTGAAAATCGTAATTCTGATAACAGATTCGTATTCAGCGACCCCGAAAACCCCCGAGAAGAGAATTGGAGATCATTTTGGACACTTTCCGAATTTTGGCCAGCTTTTTGGGATTCTGCCCCACTGTGCGGATCCGGAATGACGCGTCATTCCGGATCCGCACAGTGGGGCAGAATCCGTGACCCCCCGCCGATCTCGGGTCACCCCGTCATTCCGGATCCATAACCACTTGATCGTCTCCAACGATCAAGTATCTTAATGCTGATCATCATCCGGTTACCCCGTCATTCTGGATCCGTGACCGTCCGATCATGTCCAGCTGCCACGCACTCAGTGTACATGTAATGTCGATCATCATTCCGGATCAGTGACCGTCCGATTACATTTAGCTGTTGCACTTATAGGACTGACTAATAGACTGCACGTCTATTGTCAGTCGCTTTCCGGTCACGCCGTCATTCCGGATCCGTGACCGACTGTTCGTTCCCCGGTCACTCCGTCTTTCCGGACCCGTGACCGGTCGAACATAAAGGCTTACCTTCTACGCCACGCATCTCAGAAGGACCCAGCACCTGACGCTCATCCTCACTACCGACCGACTCGGTATCGCTGACTCCCGTATTCCAGGGTTTTAGTTTTTCACCCGGAACCACGCCACGGTACGGCTTCTGCGTGCGCTGAGCACCCTTGACGTCCTCGATGACGGACCTATCGCGGTCTAATACCCTAGTGATTTGATACCGCCCAGCGTACTTTGGCAACAACTTTTTACTCGCACCATCGTTCGTGCTAATAACGCGTCTAGCTACAACGATATCTCCGCAACTGAATTTTCTGGGTGGTCCTCTCCTCTTATTGAACCGTATCTCTTGTTCATTTTGATTTCGCCGGATAACTTCACCGGCTGCCTCTTGAGCTTCCTCTCGGTTACTGTTATATCGAGTTCCTCCTATGCTATTAAGGGGAGGGTAGATGGTTCAGCGTAAAAAAAACTTGTTTGCGAATTTTCTTTTCATCTATATGGATAGAGTAAATTTATTGAAACCTTCTGTACATTGTTAAGTGTTATTTCAATAACATTCCGTGAAATTTGTATGGGAAAATTTCCACAAACAAGCCGGTGACAAAGCTTTTCTAAGAATGCCTTTGGAAAAACACGATTTGCGGTGTTCACTGTATCTCAGCTAGAAATTATCTGAAATCAAGTACCTTTAAAATGTAGTCAAAGTATCATCAAATTCTCCCCCAACGGTCTTTGATAATTTTTTTTTTCATTTCTAAACTCTTGGTGGTCATGTAAGGTGAAAAGTGCTATTTTTCACTAAAAAAATCCGCCATTTTGGGGGTGGAAAACCCCCTTAATGTGAAAAAAATCTCAAACTAACCGTTGGGGGGAGGTATTTTATATGTAGAAAGTGTGTACCAAGTTTGAAATAAATCGGTCGTGTAGTTTTCAAACGGCAGTGAACACGGACTTTCAAAAAGTGGATTCGAGAAAAACGCGTTTGAAGTTTTGAGAAGCCGGAGCTACAGTGTTAAAGGAGCGGGACTAAATAGTCAACAACTTCGAGAGTTTTGCTTTGATTGACTTGAAATTTTGGGATTATATTCTTGAAATGTTTAACTATAAGAAAAGACAACGAAAAATCGATTTTTCAAAAGTGCAAACCCCTACCCTCCCCGTAAGAATTTGTGACTCGGCTACATTGCGAGGTATATAGTCCAACAATAATTCTGACGGGCATTTCCCAGTTGCCTTGTTAATGATGTTGTTTTATCCCTAAATTATTCGTGACAATTCCTGATGCCATCTCCTTTCCTCATTCCGACTAGCCGCTAACGTGCTAAGAATCGATCCAATCGATACCTATTGTATCGCTCGACCTGACCATTTGCCCTTGGAGTGGCTACTGCGGTTGCTATGTGCTTAATACCTTTCTGATTACAAAACTCTTTGAATCTTTTGGTAGTAAACGCACTTTCATGATCACTAATAATGCGCTGTGGCAGCGGCGTAGCGTTGGGGGGGGGGGGGGGCATGGCCCCGGGCGGCGCCGATGTGGGGCGGCGGCGGCGAGCGGCACTTAAGGAAACGTTGCGAGGTCGATGTCTCCGATTTCGATGAAATTTGGCATGCTTGTAGAATGGGTAAAAATAGGCGACACGTATTTTTTTATATCGGCGGAACCCGATTTTTAAGGGTTGAAAAGCACCCTCGAAAATTGGGGTGTCTTTAGTTTTTCGTCGATAACGGTTTCACGGTACGAGATATGAAAAAACTTCAAATTGCAACAATGTTTATTTTTTTGTGTACTATACATTAGAGATGAGAACGATGCAGATAGCAACAAATTTCACATTGTTTATTGCAAAAATGCAATTTTTTCAACCGTATCTCCGAGAATTTTTAATCGATTGGGATGTAAATTTGCATACATGTAGGGAATGGAAAAGTGCGGATACGGATTTTTTCTTTTTCCGATATCTCACAATTAAGGGGTTGAAACTGCCCGTCGATTTTTTTGCCGAGAGCATCGTATAATCAGCTAGTCTTTTGGCATTTCGGTCTAAATTCACGTCAATATATGTTCGTGTTATGACGCAATTGCATATTTGTAACATTCTAGCTGCCCCCCTCCCCCCCGCAACGGTCACCTCTCGAAAGGCAAACGTTCAAAGTTCTTACCGTGCGGCATGAACGAAAATTTGTAGAAATAAAAATGGTTTACAAAGAAAGTACAATCAGTCAGAATAGTCGATGCACATTTTCTCGTTTTGGCGGAACGACACTCGTAAGGGGTAAACACACCTTTAAAAACTTCGTTCTTTCTATAGCTCGTGAACGGGCCGAAATAAAAATAAAGTTCGAAAGGAAAAAATATTGTATTCTTCGACTACTAGACGTTCATGATGATAATGATAAGTACAGCAATAAATGGCATGTTGTTTATTGCAATAAATCGTGAATTACTTGTGAAAAGTCACCCTTCAGTTTTCCACTAATATGGGCAGAGGCAAGGATCGCAATCACGGACTGACTTCGTGCTTCGGGAAGCAACTGGATTACGATTGTATATTTACGAAGAAATTCTCCCCCACCCCGCACTGCCTTTGAAGATTACAACACAATCGGAAAAGTGTTCTCACGCTTACTCATTTAGGAAATGTTTCAACTCTATGTTTTTTTTATGGATTATACTTATTACAATAATGATAGTCATGATAAAAGTGTTTGAAACAAAGCGATTTCTTACACCACGCACAAGTGATAATAGCTGCTTCGCCGCATATATCGCATGTCGGTACATTTTGTGAAAAGCAAAATTCTACCGGATTTTCGAAGTTTGGTGGTCTTTCTTCTTCGTACCCGTTTTTTTACCACGCATATTTGAAAAGGTTTGTAAACCATGGAGAAGAAAACTGGTTGTGTGTAAGAGATTATAATTTAACAATATTGTCACTCAAATGCAGATTGACGTCGTAATTATATAATATTACTGCGTCAGAAAAGTGTTTGACGAAGTTTTTCCACACACGGAAGCCATAAACATCAAGGGGCTGTATCATTCCAGTCGTACTTGCAAGAATTACTAATTATCGTATGGACTAATTGTCTACAGAACTCATGAAACTGGTGCAATATATTTACCTGCTGGCATGGTTAAAACTTTAATACCTTTCCCTTGCATATCCACTTCTTTAAATGCAGTTGGACATTGACCGCTCCAAGAATCCAGAAGTATCACCGATTTTGGACCCGTATTGGGAATATATACTTCTTGGAACCATCGCGTGAAATGATTAGTCGTCAATTTTCCAGATTTCGAAGCCAATAGAAATATATTTTCGGCTCTGAACATAGTTTGTTCCACTTGAGGACTAAATTTGCCAGTCGGCTCGTTTAAAACGATCAACATAGGTGCCAAAAGCTTGCCACTCGCAGAAACCAAAGGCTGTATAGTATAACTGTGTGTTGTTGATGTTTTCGATTGCACGACTGTCTCAACGGATTTCTGCCCTTCTTTTGTCAATGTGCGGCCTGTACGTAGCTCTAAATTGAATCCACTCTGATCAGAATTAAATGTGTTTTCAGCCCCAACGTTGGCTAGATTGACTTTCGGCATTTCTATAAATTCGATAACTTTGTTTTGAAGTGTATGAGCGTTTGATAATTGTTGTTTTGTTAAATATTTAGTAATCGTCCGTGACACAATTCCACGTTGGTTTTTGAATGTCCTTAGCCAAATAGCGGATGCTTGGAAATTTATGGCTGGTATTTCTACAATTTCTCGTCCACGTAAGGCCCATCGTCGAAGATCTATATCATGGACAGGCAGTCTTTTGTCCAAAGCATCATCAAAATTGTTTAACGTGTAGTGAGCTATCTTTTTAACTTTTCTTTGTAGGTGCCACCCTTATTTATACTATGGGCCTACCGGCGCAACTGCGGCTCTGATTGCACCTTTTTGAATTACGTTTGAACAGATGATAACTTTCTATTCCCATTTGCCCCGGATCTCCAGGAATCTACAGCTCTTGTCTTGTTTTCGTAACTCAATTCTTCTATATCTTGAGTTCATACATTTTCATCATTTTTTGGATCTAGGTATCGTTGCCCGTGCCAATCTCCTTCACTGTCATCTTCTATTGCGGCTGCTTCATGAATTTCATTTGGTGACAGAAAATCCAAACCAGTTTCGACTTCCATTTTCATCGGTTGGTCCATCGCTTCAATGATCATGTTTTCTAGATCCTTACTGAACTGTATTTCCTGTTCGGTGATTCCGGTAGAATTTTGCTTTTCACAAAATGCACCGACATGCGATATATGCGGCGAAGAAGCTAAGTAGTGTAATGGTACCAGTTCTAAACCAAGATTCCTACTACCGACACTTACCGACCGAGAACGACCCAAAAATGGTTAATTTCTTAGTTATCGGCGGATGGTCGGGTAGGGGTTTGATTTAGAACTGGTACCATGATCGACTGTCGATGTTTGTACTTACCGACCGATGGTAGGGGTCACCTGCTTACCGACCGATGGTGGTAAGTCCCCCTTCGCCTCGAATGGAATGCGGCAGAATGGGGGGGGGGGTAAACACAGGGCCACACGTCCGATTCCCAGCGAGGCCGCGCAACGACTGACAAAGAGTCGAAGTGCTTTGTAGTAAAAGGGAGTTCCCCTCCCCTCCCGCGGGGAAGAGGGGGCGGCGGGAGGAAGAGTGGAGGGTCCGATTTCTCAGAAATTGTTTTAAACATTTGTGAGTGGTGAGTCATCGGGCGCTTGCCGTGGCTTGACAAAGCACCCCCCCCCCCCCCCCCTCCTGCTGAGATGCGATAGTTTTGTTCATCGACGTGTTGAAACCGGCGAATTAAGGTGTTGAATGATTATTTGCCGAGAATTTATCATCGGCGGAAGAATAACATTGATTGCGTCAAAATGGCCGCGGGATTTCGTCAGATTATTTTTTCAAACGTTTTGTGGGGCGTGGTGAGTCATCGGACGCGTGACATTTTTCCGCGCTCGGACCCTCGTGCCCTCAATGCAGAGGGGGGGGGGGAGTACATAATCTTGCGATTCAAGATCGGACGCACACATGAGAAAGAACTACGTACACACGAGTGAAACAATGGAGTTCATCGATAAAATTCGTAAAATTGCCGATTTCCTGCCGACAAAGAAGCTCAGAGAGTTGTCACCCGGGTCGGATTATATCATCACCAACATACGGGCGGTCAACACTAAATTTGGCAAAAAGCACATCGTTGACATTCGCAACGAATTCAGCGTGTTTCTACCCGGAACGATCGTCAAGGCGCTTGAGGCTGATTCGACAACATTCGAAAGCATGTTGGTAGCAGCGCATAGAGGAGATCTATGCATGGTCTATCGCGGCGGAAAATGTCACAGCCTGAAATTCGCGAATTCAGCAACATTCCAGCTGGTGTTGGCAGCAGCGTACAAAAAAAATGTCTGCATAGCCTACATCGGTGGAAAGTTTATCGCATACGTTAAGGGCCATGAAAATCGAGAGCAGCTAGCTCATGTACTAAATATGAAAAATTATCTAGTTATTGAAACGTTGGACGCGGACTCTGAAGATATGGATGCATAATGCATAATGAAGGATACTAGTAAAGTATTTCAAGAACAATTCATCTTGTGTTCAAGATTGGAAAGCACGAGAAAAAGCGCCCAACGTCTCGCTGTTTGGAACTCGATCTTGTGTATACAAACTCGACGTTCGAGCGCGTGCCAACACACACACACACACACACACCTTGTGGATGCTGCGCTTGACAAAGCCTCCCCCCCTCCAAATAAAGTGCGATATCGATAAACGCGTTGAAACTCGGCCGCCATGATGAAGGGGACTATTAGTGGGGGTGTCGAGAACAATATTCGTCAGTATAGCGTTTCCTCGTCAACATGAGTCATTTCAGAGATTCAAAAAATCCTGTTTCTCAAAATTTGAAGAAGTTTGCTGAAGATCAATTTCGAAAAGGCCCTCCCCCGTCCCATTCAAAAGTTCCAAAGATCAGAGGGAGTGAAGCATATAATGATAATGTTCGTCCCGGGCGATACGGAGCTGTAGGTGATTCACGGAAAAAATAGGCTCTTGTTGAGAAGTTGCCACGGAAGGCGGCGGAATCATGCGCCGCAACGAAAACAATGCGTACAAGAGACGTGAATTAAAAGTGCGCATCGAACGATTGTTGCAAGACATTCAACAATTGAAAGGAGAAATAGACTCGTGGGCGCAGATTCATTCGCTGAGGATGATACTTGAAAAAATAAATTTGGAGCCACGGCGCGAAGAATCTCCTCACCGACAAACGTCATTGGTCGAGGATTCAGAGTGGAGGGGGAATGGTGGAGGGGGCAAGTATATAATCTCGTGAAGACAGTGTTATGCCCGGAATGTTAATGAGAGGGCTGAGATTAATTTTCCTGAACGACTTAAAAATATTCAGTCTTCTAATCTATCTCGAAAGATTTTTGTCGGGTTAGCTATTAAAGCGCTAGGCGCACCTATCCAGTGGGTTAAAATAAAGGAATTGGGAGGATAAAATAAAGGTAAAGAGTATCCTCCTGATGGATATGAGTAGTAGAATACATATATGTATTGCTATAATAAATCTGAGAAATTGACAATGACGATTACAATTTTGATACAATTTGGTTATTATCGCAGTTTTCTTCCGTAAATTAATTCGATTGATGACTCGATACAATTTAATACGATTACATAAAATACGGGCAGATCGGACTTACGTTTGGTGAACTTGTGATTTGATACCGTGCTGACGCTAGACGTTCGGGTCTCCTCGAAGACAGTGCAATCGTATTGCACTCACGTACGCAAATTACACGTTGAATTTTTGGTAGTTTGGAGTTTGGTTGAACGAATAATTGTTTCTACGCACTACTAATGAGTTCTTATCGGCCTGCGAAGCGTAATGAGACGCTGCACCTCAGTGCCTCACTTTACCCTCGGGCAGTGATGCTTGATCGCGAAGAATCGAAGACGCGTACTCGGAACTAACTTGCAAGGGCACGGAAAAAGACTCAGAGGACAGAGTGCCTTGGCCTCTGTCGAGCTCCGCTCAGTCCTAAGATTCGCGAGAGACTGCCTCATTTGGCTGTAACTCGATGGTGGGTTGCTTCTTGATTTTTAAGTAAGTCAGCGATTTTAATTATCGCTGAGCAACAATTTTCGAAATGGGTATAGGACTGAACGATCGAGGCTTCTTCCGTGTCCTCGTTGAGAGTCATTCGCATCGCAAGTTGCAAGACTCAGCATTGTGAAGAAATCGAAGTTGAAATTGCCAGAATGAATGTTGGTTTTGCAATGGAGGTTTCGCATGCTGGAAAGAATGTGTCATTTCGCAACGTAGGGTTCAAACGAGTTCGCGTTGGAGTGAAAAAGGAAATAGTTTGGTATATAATTAAGACAAGAACTTAGAAAATGAGATACGGATATAACACCCCCCTTGTTAGATTGAAGCGCGGGGATGGAGTTCGCGAGATTCAAGTGGCTCGTCCCCGAGTCACAACCAGGGGTGAGTTGGTCTTCTATGCTACTAGCGTAACCGCTGGTTTCGGGCTTGTCGGCGAGTTCGTGGAAGTCGGTTGGTACACCACCATTGGGGGAATGCGCTGCTCCAGATTGTTACCTAGTGGTTGGAGGGGCTCCGTGCGACGAGATTTGAGGGACTTCCGGTAGCATCCCATGAGTATTGTCGGGATGCTGTTACGCAGGACATAGACGCCTAATCCTAAAAAGGTAGCCATTGAAATTCCTATGCTTCCAAAAGTCCAACCTTTGTGGTTATGGTACCACTTGCTGCTCTCCTGTTTCTTGGACAGCTCCTTGAGATGTTTTTCCGCAGCATCGAGGCTGATGTCAGCATGATGAAGTTGTTCTTTTAACGACGAGGCCTTCGGGGTGAGTATCAGGGGGTCGAGGCTTTCATGTGCCTCGGATACTAGCGGTGACAACTCACTGATATTGAGTGCAGTAGGCGGTCGGTAAACGTTGTCAATCGATGATGAGATTGAGTCTGACGGCGGTAAGGTGACATGTACCGAGAAGCCAGTGCAACCAGGGTCTAATTGGAGTATGCCGGTTCCTCGAAGGGTGATGGAGACAGTGGTTCCTTGACGGCATCGGATTTGTACGGTTTCCGGATTCTCTAGAGAATACAACCATCCCTTAGTATGTTCTAGGTAGGTCCATTGCGTTTGCAGGTTTTTTGCCAACCGGATATCACAGGTCTTAAGTGTCTCGACTGTGGGTGAGACGAGCAAGCGGGCCTCGCAGGTTTCTTCGTCATCAACGTCTCGAAGGGCCATTCGGATAGGGCATGCGAAGGTACCAGGCAATTGAAAGCAGGTTTTCAAGTACTCTTCGTTGAAAGCGAAGAATTTACCCTGGTCGTTGGACATAGCGAGATAAGGAAAACTGGGCTGGACATAAGCTGTTCCTTGCGGTTTCCCACGATGATCTTGTGATTTTAGACATGGGTACAACCGGAACAGTTGGAACGGTTTTGTTTCGAGCAAAGGTATCGTTAGGGTCACGAGTAACCGGCCCTGGTGGTATTTAGTTGTAAGATGGCTTACGGTCGAAATATCGTTCGTATGCAAATCAGTCATAGTGATGGGGAAGTCGAAAGCCGTTGAGCTTTTTACACGACTTGCAGCTTCTCGTAGTTGCTCGGTGGACAGCAAACTGGGATGTAGAATACCTCGCTGTGCCTCCCGTATCGCGTCAGCTAAACGTTGGAGATTATCGATGCAGGCATCCATTGCATCCATCATAGCGCTAGACAGGCTGAATAGATGAACGGCAAACTCGAGTTGGCGTAGTTCTGTCCGTTCCCGGCGAAGAGCATCCTGCAGATACGTTGTGGCGTTGGTGATTGTGGCGATGTCGCGTTCGGCGACTTGTAGATGGGATCCCAGATCATTGACTACACCCCGGATAATATGAGTTGTGTTTTCGACCATATGCGCCATGTCTCTGTTTTTTTTTTCTAGCTGCGCTATTTGGTCTTGGTATAGTTGAGCTTCAACTTCAGTGATGGTTCCGAAAAGAGCGTGAGAAATCGATCCAATAAATGCCAGTGGGGCTCCACGAGGTGTAAGTGCCCTTGTATACCCGGGGATCCCTTGAGGGGATACGAGGTGGATGATCTGTCTTTGCAGGCCACGAAAGGTTTCATGCCGGCCGATGAGACGATCTCTGGGTACGAGGCCTGCACAGCTGGCAGGGTTTAGATGGTGAAGACAGTCTGCTAGAAGTCGGAAGACCTGTGCAGGATGCCACGGTTCATAGGACAGAACGCCGCTGATATCGATGTACGTAACGATTCTCCATTGCGTTGTTGTGACCTTCAGCTCAGGTAGCTTTTCATAGAAGATGCCCGGATGGTCCCGGATTTCTTGCAACCTGTAGCCTCCGTCAGCGATACTAGTACTAAGCGCGGCCAAGATTACCGTAGCGCTAAGGTACTTCTCCATCTTGCCCTGATGTGAACCTGAAACAGATACTCGCTCGAGCGCTTTTTAGATGGCCAACTTGAACTTATTGGGATGTTTCATTTCGGGCTTGCCACGACTATTAGTGTACACTATGTTTCCTTTTTCTGTGATGTCAGTAATTTCGTAAGGCCCGTGGTAGTGAGGGCTAAGCTTTCCTTTACGAGGTTCTTGGATTACGTACACATCGTCGCCTACATTGAAGGAAACGGCGTGCGCTTCGCGGTCGTAATTGTGTTTGGAATGCCGTTTTGCTGAATCAAGATTTCTTGCCGCGACATGTCGAATTTCGTCGAGTCGAGTGATAAAGTCGGTCATGTATTCCGTGTATGTGTCGATTTTCTCTACAGACGGGAACGCAGAAATCGGCCGCGAATTCCTCCCGTACATGAGTTCATATGGGGTGAAATTTGTCCCCGTATGCACGGATGTATTATATGCGTGCATGGCGAAAGGTAGGAGTTCGTCCCAGTCGTCAAAACGATCGTGGAAGGCTCTTAGGTATTCCGCTAGAACAGCATGACTGCGTTCAAGCGACCCGTTTGATTGAGGACGGTACGCCGTGGTCGTTATCCTTTTTACCTTGAAGATTTCGGCTAGTTGTTCGAAAAGGTTGCTTGTGAATGCGGTACCACGATCAGTGAGGATGGTCTTCGGAGGGCCGTACAAGGCAATCCACTGTTTTGATAATGCTAAGGCCAATGTTTCTGCCTTGATGTTTGGTACTGGCACAGCTGCGCAGAATTTTGAAAAGTTATCCTGGATGGTGAGGATATGTCGGTTTCCCCTGAGTGTAATATTAAGAGGGCCGACAGTGTCGAGAGCAATTTTTTCAAAGATTTCTGCGGGTGTGTCGGTGATTAGCATTGGTTCTCGCGTTTTTACTCGGACAAGTTTTTGTTTTTGGCAAGTCTTGCATTGTCGGATAAAGGTTTCCGTTTCTTCTTTCATTCCTTTCCACTGATATCGTTCCCGAAGACGTCGGTATGTTTTTACCATGCCCTTGTGTCCTCCAATGAGGCTTTCGTGCGCCTCCCGTATTATTTCATTCCGATGCTGAGGGGGTGGATCGGTTTGGACAAACCCATTGCAAATAGTGATTGTAACAGGCACCCCGTGGAAAGTGCATTCTAACATCTCCTTGAGGGTGTCATAAGGGAGATCCTCGAGGTCGTCTCCACGCTTGGACATTCGTAGAGATCGCAGTCGGTAACGCACTACGGCCGTGCGCAGATTTTGTAGGCATTCGGCAATATCGTGGAACCTGGATTTGTCGAAGTGATGCTGCTTATTGACAATGCTTAGAGTTTTGAATTTTCCTTTTGTTGTTACAACTATGCGTCCCTTGGAAAGACTGCATTTTTGGAGGTTCTGTACGTCGATCTTTCCAAGATCCGAAAGCAATTGACTAATATTATTCAAAGGCATGCCGTCAGCGTTGAGGAAGTGTGCTATATTGTCTTTGTCGTAGGTCAACGCCTCTCGACTCAGTTTAATAACACAATTTCCATCGGTGTCCGAATTGACGGGTTGTTGATCAGTGTCAGATTGCACAATGTCGGAATCGCTTGAGTCAGCATCGACGTATGCAGCCGATGTACCATTTACATGTGCGGTATCTTGTGCTACTGTTTCGCACAGTGTCGAAGGAGGTTGCGTTGATTGGGGCAAAGTCAAAACTTGCGGGTCTGTCGTGATTTTCCTTGGTATGCAATCTCGCTGGTTCTTGGATGGTAATATCCCGATCGTTGCCGATGTCCCTGGAAACGGGCTAATTTAGCCACAGGTTTACAGGATGGGATTGGTGTCGGGATGGTTGATTTCCGATTGATAGGAACAACGTGTGAAGTTTCCAGATGTGGTCTCGAGATCTCAGACTCTGATCTATCGGACTCTCGTTCCTTGAGGGCGTTGCTGAGGTCATGGATGCATTGATACCCTTTTTCTATTAAGGAACCCAGGTCTTCTGGAGATGATGGGTAATCCTCGACTATTGGTTCTTCGTCAGGTACCTCGCGTAACTGCATGGAATTATCAAAGCGTAAGATTGATTTTTGAAGCTCTTCGAGGAATCCTAAGGATGGTTTGCCATGTTTCGTCACGATGGCCTCCGGTGTCGGTTTCTCTGGAGTTAGAGTTCTGTCCGTGATGCTTTCGGCCTCACTTTCGCTGGAAGGTGGGGGAGCGACCTCGATAATGATGTTGGTTGCCTCTGGTATCGGGGGCTCTATGGTCGGTTCGGCCTCGGGCAAGAAAACATCGTCGCAAAAATTCTCAGCGTTCAAGGGGTCGACGGGCTTCTCTTGATTATTGATGATTCCTTCTTCGCTGGGTAGCATGCTGCGATGAGCAGTGCGAATCGGTGGTACGAGGTCTGTCGAAGATTCGTCACTCATGAGGTCAGAATCTGGCTCTTTGTAAGTCACGCGCTTTGCGAGCGGTCGAATTTCTTCTCGACGTTTCACTCTAGCGCCGATTGAGCCGATTTCTCGTTTGGATTCTGCTCCGGCTAAGGGTTTGGTTAGACCCTTGCTTGCAGGCAGACGATCACGGGAACGCTGCAGGATAGAGGTTGCCGGTGGGGGACCACTTTTCGTGCGCGATTTTACGCCTGATACGCCTGGTTTTTGTATCGGAAAAGCGGTGACGGTGGCGACAGGGTTACGCGACAGCGCGTCGGCATTCTGATTGAGTTTTCCTGGCTTATATTTTGCGATGAAGTGATATTCCCCAACCTTTACCCTCCAACGTGCACGTCGGTTGGATTGGTCGGTCATATTGTGTAACCAGGCAACAACTTGGTTGTCGGTAACAAGTGTGAAGGGGCGTCCGTATAGATAGGGCCGGAAGTATCCTATCGCCCAGGTGGCTGCTAAACACTCCTTATCGTTGCTGTGATAATTCTTTTCAGCTTCGTTCAGGGTTCGTGATGCGTATGCGATAGGTCGTTCTTTATCATCAATTATTTGGCTCAGTACTGCACCAAGGCCTGCATCGGAAGCATCCGTGGCGAGAATGAACGGTTGGTTAAAGTCCGGGTATTGTAAGACGGGCTTTCTACAGAGAGCATCACGAATTTCGTCGAAACTCTTCTGTTCTTTCTCGGTCCATACGAATTTTCTTTCTTTCCGCAATAAGTCGCTTAGTGGTCTGGCCTTGATAGCGAAGTCCTTGATGAAGCGCCGATAATAATTGGCAAATCCATGAAATTGTCGTACCTCTTTGGTATTCGTAGGAGCAGGATAATTTTTCACCGCTTCTACCTTCAAAGGGTCAGGTCGAACTCCATCTCGGGAAATAATATGCCCCAAGTAGGCCACGTCCGTTCGAAGGAACTGACATTTCTCCGTTTGTAGGGTTAGATTAACCTGCCGAAGACGCGTGAAAAGATTCCGCACTCTTCGGCCGTGCTCTTCCAAAGATGGGGAATAGATGATGATGTCATCGAGATAGACGAACAGCTCGATGCCGTTGAGTCCCGTAAGTGCCACGTTCATATGTCGTTGGAAAACAGGAGGACCGTTACGCAATCCGAAAGGGAGCACGGCAAACTCGTAGTGTCCTTCGGGAGTAGAGAATGCCGTTTTAGGCCGATCCTTCGGGTCTATTTCAATTTGATGGAACCCACTGGCCAGATCGAAAATGCTGAAATATTTGGCGCCACCCAGTTGGTCCAAAATATCAGTGATATTTGGTAGGGGATAAGCATCCGGTAAGGTTTTTTCATTCAATGCGCGATAATCGATGACAACGCGCCATTTTCGATTCCCGTTGGCATCCGGTTTTTTGGGAACAATCCACAACGGAGAATTGTATGGAGAGGCGCTGGGCTGAATTTTTCCTTCATTCAGGAGCTTCTCCATTTGTTTCTTAATTTCTTCTTTGTGAATTACCGGGTAACGATATTGACGAGTATTCACTGGCAACTCGTCCGTGGTCGGTATCGTACATTTCATTAGCCTTGATCGGCCCAATTTATCGCCTGGTAAGTGGAAACGGTCAGGGAACGCGGCTACAAGTGAACGTACGTGTTCCGCTTCTTCATCGTTGAGATAGTCCACTTTGAGCAAATCCAGGATTCCAGTAACGCGATCTTTGCCAAGGATAGAATTTTCATCGGGTGAGTCCGAATCAGAAATTTCTTCGGGAGGTCCTCGATATTCAAATGGAATTAAGTATTGGGGTGGAATAGTGACCTCCACGTTTTGCTCGGTCGTGTTGATTGCCATTACGTAACAACTACCATTGAGGTTGGTCACGGCGGCTTCGCCCATGAAAACACCTTCATCAGCTGTTAGACGCGGAAGATATCCCTCTTGCAATGTTGTGTTCTTGAGTTTTATTTGTATCGGCTGTCGGGTGCGAGCGCGGATAGTAACGCGAGTAGCAAATTCGCTGAGATTCTCTGAGTCAGCAGAGTCGGGTAACATCGGGGTCACGCGCTGTTCGGTGTTTACCGAAAAACTGCATACATTGGTATTTTTGTATTCGGACACAAACCTAATTGGTTTTGTAGGGCGACTAGCAATTATTAAGGCACGATGATGGTATGATATTTCAGCGAGTTCCTGCTCCAGATATTCCTCGCCTAATATGCCCACGCCTGGCGAGGGGAGGGTTGCTTTGAAAACGTAAAATTTGACTGGTTGATCGAATACGTTTACTATCGCTGTACCGATTGCCGTTAGCA
This sequence comes from Ophion ellenae, assembly GCA_963210295.1. Taxonomy (NCBI): domain Eukaryota; kingdom Metazoa; phylum Arthropoda; class Insecta; order Hymenoptera; family Ichneumonidae; genus Ophion; species Ophion ellenae. Next base: position 10,126,111 of record OY723388.1, read on the forward strand.
TTTCGTTATCGCAAATTCCGAGTACTCCGACTTGATCATCCTCACTGATCATAACGGTTCCGTGGAGGGCGTTAACTTCAATCATATTGATAACCGCACCGCTATCTGCCAAAAATCTCGCCTTATTATTCTTTAATTCGGGCGCCGGGACTTCCACGACAGCTTTTGGTTGTTTGGCGCTGTTTTGTAAGTTAACAGTTACGATTGGAAGTTCACAGCGGGAGTTTGGCGCGATTTTTGTTGAGCAGCCGTCGACGCGTCGTTCGGACGACTGGGAATCTCGTTTAAAGTCGGTTCTCGTTTCAAATCAACGGTCCTTGTCGGGGGAGTGTTGTTTCTACGGCTAGAGGAATTTCGGGGAGATTCCGGCGTACGTCTGTCATTCGATGGACTTCTATTGTGCACGCGTTCGCGACTGTAAGTATCTCGGTTCCGCGAGCGGTACTCTCGTTTCAATATCCCTCTAGGAGGACTGTTACTTCTGTCTCGTGACGTGGGGTCATAATTGTGACGTGCGCGGGATCGGCAGGGACAGTTTCTGCAATCCTTGCACATCAATTCTTCAATATAGGTCGCGTACGCACGTCGATACGGTGAGAAATCTCGACTCTCGCGGGACAGCGATCTACCATTCTCGTCAGAGGAACTGTCCCGACGGTAGTAACTGCGCCGCGGTTCTATGTGATCTCTACGTGAACTTATTCGTTTTCGGGATCGTCGGTTCCTCTTTTCGTCTTTGCACGCGAGTTCGTGCGCGGATTGGAGGGTCGCGGGGTCACGGCTGTGCACATACGCTCTTATATTGTCAGGCAAGCCGTCAATGTAAACATCCAGAGCGCGAGCCTCGAGTCTACTTTTTGCCGATCTTGCAACATCGTTGCCATCGGTTTCTTCGACTTCGCTCACGGCTTTCCGAACATAGCGTTGAAGGCGTGAGCAGAAATCTGACACGTCTTCATCGCTTCTCATTCGTGCATCAAGAAGACGACTGCGATAATACTCGTAATCCTGATCAGGTGAAAACTTTTCTTTAAGGCTTTTCAAAATTTGATTGGCGGAAGTGAAAGCTTTTCCTTCAACATGTGTGCGGGCTCTACCTCGGAGTTTGGCCAAAATTCCATTTAGAAGTCTGGCTTCCGCTCCTTCAGGTAAGCCCTGTTGAAGTGCTTTTATTTCAGTTTCGTAATCCGAAAATTTCCAATTTCGACCGTCATATTTCGGAATTTTGTCTATAGCATCTTTAACTGTGAGGTAATCTAAGTAGGCAGAATTGTCGAGTATAGTCTGATTTTGCGTGGTAGTATCATTGTTAATTTCAGGCATGGTTAATGTTCAGGAATTTTTAGTTGGTCTAATTTTGATTTGACTCTTTTTTTTATTTTTTTTTAATTTTTTTTTTTAAATGAGCATAGAATATTAACCGTAGATAGTGATAGCTATCCCACCGCTGCCACCAATTTGTTATGCCCGGAATGTTAATGAGAGGGCTGAGATTAATTTTCCTGAACGACTTAAAAATATTCAGTCTTCTAATCTATCTCGAAAGATTTTTGTCGGGTTAGCTATTAAAGCGCTAGGCGCACCTATCCAGTGGGTTAAAATAAAGGAATTGGGAGGATAAAATAAAGGTAAAGAGTATCCTCCTGATGGATATGAGTAGTAGAATACATATATGTATTGCTATAATAAATCTGAGAAATTGACAATGACGATTACAATTTTGATACAATTTGGTTATTATCGCAGTTTTCTTCCGTAAATTAATTCGATTGATGACTCGATACAATTTAATACGATTACATAAAATACGGGCAGATCGGACTTACGTTTGGTGAACTTGTGATTTGATACCGTGCTGACGCTAGACGTTCGGGTCTCCTCGAAGACAGTGCAATCGTATTGCACTCACGTACGCAAATTACACGTTGAATTTTTGGTAGTTTGGAGTTTGGTTGAACGAATAATTGTTTCTACGCACTACTAATGAGTTCTTATCGGCCTGCGAAGCGTAATGAGACGCTGCACCTCAGTGCCTCACTTTACCCTCGGGCAGTGATGCTTGATCGCGAAGAATCGAAGACGCGTACTCGGAACTAACTTGCAAGGGCACGGAAAAAGACTCAGAGGACAGAGTGCCTTGGCCTCTGTCGAGCTCCGCTCAGTCCTAAGATTCGCGAGAGACTGCCTCATTTGGCTGTAACTCGATGGTGGGTTGCTTCTTGATTTTTAAGTAAGTCAGCGATTTTAATTATCGCTGAGCAACAATTTTCGAAATGGGTATAGGACTGAACGATCGAGGCTTCTTCCGTGTCCTCGTTGAGAGTCATTCGCATCGCAAGTTGCAAGACTCAGCATTGTGAAGAAATCGAAGTTGAAATTGCCAGAATGAATGTTGGTTTTGCAATGGAGGTTTCGCATGCTGGAAAGAATGTGTCATTTCGCAACGTAGGGTTCAAACGAGTTCGCGTTGGAGTGAAAAAGGAAATAGTTTGGTATATAATTAAGACAAGAACTTAGAAAATGAGATACGGATATAACAACAGCTTCGAACGATCAAACGGCAAGTGAAAAATGGACGCGATCAATAAGATTGGTAAATACGCAGATTTTCTTCCGGCGAAGAAATTGAACGAGTTGACCCCCGAGTCGGAGTATCCCATCACCAACATACGGGAAGTGAACACGAAATATGGCAAAAAGTTCGTGATTGACATTCGCAACGAGTTTACCGTATTCCTACCGGGGAGGATCAGCAAGGTACTTGAAACGAATCCTGCGACGTTCCAGACGATGTTGGCGTCAGCGTACAACGGAGATCTATGCATGGTGTACATCGGTGGAAAGTTCAATAGCATGGAATTCAAAAACCTGGCAAATGAACCTGGCGAATGCAGTGCGCGGTGAGGAGGAAGGCGACTAATGTCGATTGACTGCCCAAGTGAATTGCAAGTGAAAAAATGTTTTTTTTGTTCTCCAGGTGAAGAAACCCCGAGTCGCTATGGGCTCTCGGAAAAAAACACATCACAAAGGCTCGATGTTGGCGGAGGTACTCAGACCTGGAATTCTGCTAACCTCGCGACAGCGAAACCATGGCAAAAATATTGTGTTTTTCGGATCACCAAGGCGCTCCCGGTTGACATCAGCGCTTTGATAAAATCTGGTGCGAAGGAATCCACGAACCTCGCCATCACAGTATTAAGAACATTTTCTATGTGTATGTGTGTGTGTGTGTGCGTGTGCGTGTGTGTGTGTGTGTGTGTGTGTGTGCGTGGGAATGGGACAACATTTTGTAAAATTTTTTTGTAAATAAAAAGTAAAATTATGTAATCACAAAAAAATTTATTTCCTCGCATCCTCTTTCAACCATCTCTCCAGACATTTCACATTTTCATAGGCACATTTGAATTTCGGGTGGAGAGTCGCATGGTAGGGCCATCCGTTGTTTCTCAGCTCATTTGTCTCAAGCTTCTTCAACGATGGACAATCCAGAGTCTCCAGTTCGATGATCTCCGTTGCTAGGTCGGTGAATTTCTTCAACCACAGCGATTTCTCCAATCCCTTGATGTAGACGATTTGAGCGTGTTGTAAGATTGATCGAATGAACATGGGGATGGTGTCGTGTGGAAAGTCACCATCGTCCCATCGCAAACCATGGTAATTGCGCTCCAACCACATATTCGTACTCTTGTACTTTCCCGGCAGAGAATTCCAGGCGTACGGTGGTTCAAAGAGAAACGTCAAGGGCTTGCAGTCAACGTTCGCCACCTCGACAATTGATATTTCCTTCGGGACGAATTTGTTGGTCGGTCGCTTGAAGCCTTGCACATCAACGATAAACTCCATGATGACTGAAGGGGGGCGCGCGTGATCGCAACTTTATATCAACTTTCTTACCCCGCTACCTATCGGATTGTACTCGACAATACGATCATGGAGAATGAGACAGTAGGCGGAAGTATTGGCGGGAATATTGGTCTTTGATTCGAATTCGATGCGTACGTCAACGGGGCCGAACTTGAGAGAATCGTTCTGCTTCGAGCAATCAATGACAATGAGCGGAGCATACTTTATAAAATCCAATTTTTTCAAGCATGGTTCGGGCTCTCTATTGTAGTACGAATATTGAAAGTTTGCATACATTTGATAGAGAAGCGCATATTGGTTCTGTGCAATGTCCAGATTCAAATTCCCATAGGGATAACTTTGCGAATTGAGGTAGAGTTTGACATCTGTGATGTCACAATGATCGAAATTAAACGCATTTGCGCTTTTCTTATTTTTACGATCGGCCTGGAAGGCTAGAATGACATATCGTGGCTTCTCAAGTTGCGTAGATGCCTTCACGGCCCACATGTGTTTTGTGGTTGCGGGGAGCATTGAGTACTCGTACAATTCCCATGAGCGGAAAGTCATGGGTATCGGTGTGTCTTTACCGATAAACTTGAGAAGTCAGATTTTACGCTTATCGGAGAGTGTCACGTATGGTACGAGCCATTCTACTTTTTTTAACGTGAATTTGATGTCATCCTCACCTGTGGCTTGCCATATCGCATTATCATTAGTCTTCGATCTCAATAAAATTAATTCATGCTTCGCGTTCGCAATGATTTTTTGATAATCTTCGGCGAAACCGAGGATCATACTTAGCGGTATGCATACGTAAAAATTCCCATCGGCATCTGCGACAGCGTGCTCGCTGCGAACATCATACCAGCCAGCATTCTCAAGCTTATAGTTCTTGGATTGACTCGCGGATGCGTATCCCTTCATCGAGCTCGTTATGCCCACATTTTTACATCGATCTATTTCCATGGCATTGAGCTCGTATCTCACCTCGTCGAACAAATAGCAAATGCCATTGTTTGCGAAATGTGTATTGGCGGCGATTGTGCCATCGGCTTTGGTGACTCGCCCGCATACGCGTAGCGAACTTTGACTGGGAAGTATGCATATGGCTTGATGCTGAATGGAAATACGTATTTCATCACTGTTATTGAAGGTTGTTGATGCATACGGCTTATGAGCATGAATCTCATAGTGCGCGATAGAATCATCGAAGATGACGGGGGTTTTGATATCAATTATTTCCGCCTCCATCTCAAACAGCATACGCACGCAATGCAGATTATGTAGTTTTTCATGCGATTTTTCCACGTATTCGTAGACCCAAACTCCGCAAAAACAGCACGTTCTGCGGTGTTAGCGGTGTGCGTGTCCATCGACTACTGGACTCTCTCATCGACGAAGTATTCTTTTTATAAGTGCTCGCGACTCTGTGAAAGACTATACCCATTGCGATTTGATGTGTAATCGTATGATTATTGTCTCACCGCGAAAGTTCACCAAATCACCGTCCTGATCCACTATTCGCAGTTGAATGTTGTCTATCGTCTTGCTCGCGATTGGTAGATAAATGACGTGCGACGGTATCTCGATGATTTTATAGCCTGGTGGTACGGATGGGAAAAACTCGTGGATTGTGTGTACTCTTCGCTCGTTAATATACGCGCCAGCTGTAAGGTTACATTCGACGCGCAATGCGTTCACTTTGAGAATGGTCACTAGATTATCCGATTGATGCTTTTCACCAGCTCGTAGTCTACGGGGTGCAAATCCTAGCATACGTCCGATAGAATCCTCGGGCGTGAAATATATTTCATAATTGCACTCGATTTCACTGCGCAGCGTATTGTGGTTGAGCCTAATGCGAATGGTGATATTTTGTTTTGCCAGCTCTTTTTCCAAGTATGTCGCAATATCGGCTAATTCGTAACTTCCAGTAGGTATGGTAAAAACGTTCTTGCCAACGTAAAATTTGTTGTGTCCAATGTCTATATTTGGAATAGAATTGTAGGTTAGGAGTTCGATGAGTCCGAGGGTATAATTCTTGTGGGGGGCGAGTTCAATGGGGGGAAAGTATTGAGCCTCGAGCACAGACGATGATCCCGATAAGGTCAACGTAAGACTTTTATCCATAATGTCGTTTGACAAACTGACCCGATTTTTCCCTCATCACCCACATTTATACAGAGAAAATCTCTCTCGTCGCGGTAATTGTCGACAGAGAAACTTCAGACCCAAATGACCACACTCGAATGTGTCGTATGTCTGGTACCTCTTGTAATTATAATTCACGCTACTCACACCGAAGTATTTCAAAAGTTCGGCAGGTGGTTGGAGATCGCCGAAACTATCGAAATAATGGACTCTATGGTTGGTTTTTTTGTACGCCACCCAATGTGTGCCAGACCCCATAACCTCATCGAGATTTACAATGGCACATTCGCGTAGCCATGGTCCACCCTTGGGCAATTGATTTCGCATGTAACATCCACGAAAATAGGGGATTTTCATTATTTTGGCGTATTTTAGCAAATCTGCATCGGTGAGTGGTCGGTGAGGTAGCTCTACTTTACGTTTTTTGGCGCGATAAAAAGACCCATTCCCTGTTTGTACGGCTTGAGATGTAAGCCTTTGCCCAATGCTATTGCTTCAATCGTTCGATTGTGACGCTTGCTCTCTTCGAGCTCACGTTTCGCTGCTTGAGCGGCCTTGACCGCTTTGACTATGTTGGCCGCACCACCTGCTAGCGCCCCTGCCGCGCTGAGACCGGCAAATATGGGTACGAGAAACGGTAGGAAGCCACCGATCTTACGAGGCACAGGCAACACTCGAGGCGTACGCACTTTGCGCGCGCCACTTGCGACCCTATTGACAGCTGCTCGGGCACCCTTTAAGGCCGACGCAGAGACGGCACTTGAATCTTCACTCTTCACCATGGCTTCTCTCGCTGCATCGATGATTTTCTTCAAGCCAACAATTTTGGCCGCCGTCTTCTTCTTAATCCCCATGCCGAATTTTCTCTTTGCCTTCATGATTCCTGCTACGGCAAGCGCGTTTGTTTTCTCCCCGATACTAGCGTCGCTGGCGCGAACTCGTTGCCAAGCCCTCTCCTGCAATATTTTATCCGCAGAATGTCTAGCTTCGAGGTTTTCACGATTTTTCGAATACGCGATATCGTGCTCCTTGCAAGCTGCATCCAACGGATTTATTCCAGGATCGCCGCGTGCAAGACGTTTAGCCAGCTTTGTGCCGGGTCCGCAATACTGATATCCAGGCAAGTGCAATTCAACGGGAAGTTTGTTGATGATACGATTGAGGAGACCTTTACCGGACTTCTTTCCTCGACGTTTGATCATGATGAAGGTTGACGCTCGACTGAAGCGGCAATAGATATAAAAGCTCGTTTTATACGAAAATTATGTCAGTCGCGACGAAGATGAAGTCCAAGACGTATGGAAAGCTGCCGGTGATAAACTTTGATGAATTTACGCAAATTCGGGGAGAGGGTGGACAAAGGCGTCATGGTGATTTGCTGCCAAATACGATTCGCGCGGTATTCTGCGGTCCGTCAAACTGCGGAAAAACCAACGCGTTGCTCACCCTCGTGATACACCCGAATGGTCTGAGATTCGAAAACGTTTATCTCTATTCAAAGTCGCTGAAACAGCCGAAATATCAGTTACTCGAACAATTTCTCCAGCCCGTGAAGGGTCTCGAATATCATCCATTTAACGAGCATGAACAAGTGGTGCCACCGAGCGACGCACGACCAAACTCCATATTCATCTTTGACGATATAGCGTGCGAGAAACAGGACAACGTGAGAGCCTTTTTCTCCATGGGAAGGCATGAGAATGTGGACTGTTTCTATCTCTCTCAAACATACGCTCGTATTCCTAAGCATCTCGTGCGCGATAATACGAATTTCATAGTTCTCTTCAAGCAGGACGACTCGAACCTCAAGCATGTGTACGGTGACCATGTCAATACCGATATGTCATACACACAATTCAAAAATATATGTTGCGAATGTTGGAATTCCAGCAAGTATGAATTCCTTACAATTGACAAGGATAGTAGTAGCAATGAGGGTAGGTATAGACGAGGGTTTGATTCTTTCCTCCGAGTCAATAAATAACGTGCTCTTTGTTGCAATGCATACAGTATTGCTTGTATTGTGAAACTGACAACAGCATGAAGCGTCGACAACTTTTGCAAGAAAAAGATGTGTTGCAGCAAATCGTCAAGGCCAGTGATGCAATTAGACGAAAACATCGAATGATAAAGATGGGTAGAGATAATGCCGATCAGGTGATGCAGGATGTCTTTAAGCCGATAGTCACACCATTGGAAAAGCTCGTTTCTCACAAGACGTCACCATTGAAGAAGGAGGAGGAGGAGGAGGAGGAAATCAAGAATGAAACGGAAGAAAATGAGAGTGAAGTTAAGAATGAGTCACCGGAAGATTCAACTTTCACAGCGGCGTATGAGCACAAAGATGATGCCTCTGATGACGATGATGATGCCGATGCTGATGACGATGATGATGATGATGATGATGATGATTCACCCAGTCGAGTCGATGAATTGATAAAAAAATATCTCGTATTGTTACGTATGGGTAAAAAGAAAAGTCTGGATACCACATACGGTTTGCGAATGCTTGCCAGCACCAAATTAATGATTGGCGATTCTCCGATAATTTTCAATTCTCCGCACATTCGTGTGGGGGAGAAAAGTTATGTGACAACTGTGAGCTTGACGGAGCTCCTATTTAAAAAAGTGCCAAACGTCGCTTTTCTCGAACCGAACGATTTGAAAAATTATGGGAATATCATCATTGGCACGAACGCGCATAAAAAATATTACAAACCGGACGGAGCTGTGCGACGTGAAAACAGTCACAAATTCAAGATTTATATTTCGAAAATAATTCGAGCACGTACGGGTCGGGGGATGTACAAGAAGGCTAGAAAAAATATGCGATTTGACTATGTTTACTGGGACAATCCGAATGAGCTTGTAGATCGTCTTCGAATACTCCACGCATCTCAAGCGGCAGGCAACTCATCGCATTCCAATGAGATCTTATCGATTATCGAAGAATTGCGCGAGGCTGGAATTATTTATTAGGAAAAACGATCGTTTTTCCATTCGCATGTTGAACGTTGATGTGTGTGGATCTCCGCGCGCGCGCCATGAATGATGACAAAAAACTGACTCTCGTGCGAGAGCTGCATAAGCCTGCACGAAGAAATTATACTCGTCGACACGTTGACATTCGAGGTCTGGATGAAACGTGGCAAGCCGATATCGTACATATGTCATCGTACGCGAGGCAAAACTCGCAACATAAGTTCCTCCTCACCGTCATCGATATATTCTCCAAATTCGCCTGGGCCATACCGTTGAGAAGCAAGAGCGGTAAAGATACGACGATTGCCATGAAATCTATATTCAATCAGGGTCGCATACTCAAGAACTTGCACGTCGATCGTGGAAAAGGATTTTATAATTCACAGTTTGAAGCTCTCATGAAACGACACAATGTAAACATGTATTCAACGTATAGCAATTTGAAAGCATCAATCTGCGAGCGTTTCAATAGAACGATAAAAAATAAAATGTGGATGCAATTCAGTCTTCGCGGAATGTACAAATGGATGGATATTCTGGATTCTCTCGTTACCGAATACAACACCGTGCATCGAACCATCCGGGAAAAACCGAAAAATATCAATCGCACCAACGAAAGAGAGATTCTCCATCGTATTTTTCGCCAGCGTCGATTAACGGCAAAAAAATCACAAAAATTCAAAATTGGCGATAATGTGCGAATTAGCAAATTTAAGAATGTATTTGAGAAGGGTTATACGCCCAATTGGACAACGGAAATATTCACGATACGCAGAGTGAAAAGAACGAATCCAACGACGTACAATCTCAAGGACCATCGGAATGAACCTATCGCCGGCTGCTTCTACGAAGAGGAGCTCCAGAAAGTCAAGTATCCCGACATTTACCTCGTTGAGAAGGTGGTGAGGAAGCGTGGAAATCGAATGCTCGTCAAGTGGTTAGGTTTCGACGATACGCACAACAGTTGGATCGACAAAGAAGATTTGTGAAAAAAAAACGTTTTAATAAAAAAAGTTATCTTCGAAAAAATGCATCACTCCCCCCCCCCCCCACCTCGAAGGAAAAATCCTCGCCTTGAGCCGTTGTCCCTTTGTCTTATTCGATATGAAGAAAAAGCTCTTACGTTTACGACCAACTCATGCAACCCGATGCATATATGCTCTCAGACGCCCGTCGACGCAAGACGTCCCCCCTTGACTTGATAGTCGCTGTGGTGGTTCTCCTGGCCCACAATTTTATCTATCTCCAAAGTTTATAGTATTCGTGATTTGTTTACATTCTCAGTGTACTCGAATATCGCATGGTTTTGTTCGTCGATAGTTCCGATCAGGAGGGGGAAATAAATTTTCGTAAATTTTTTTGGTTTAAGCGTGAATATATATTTTACCGTACCTCTTTCTCTCTCTCTCTCTCTCTCTCTCTCTCTCTCTCTCTCTCTCTCTCTCTCTTCACACACAATTATCGTCAACATTTTATTTTTTAATGTTCCATATCATCGGAAGCATAACCCCATGGAAGAGTGTCCGTGGAATCTGGTATAAGCACTCTTGTGTCATCTCTCCAGCTGAGAGCAATTTTCTGTTGCGTCGCCGTATGTACAATGTGTTTTTTACTCGTGATCAATTGTTGCGCCTTGACAAGATTTTCGTGCGCAAACAATCAATTTTTAAAGTCGTCGAATGTGATGGATTTCAGGGTTGACCGCCGTACACCCTTAGCTCTCTTTTTCGCCTCATCACAGTTGAGAATTTTGAACGAGTACAATTTCGCTCTCAAACCTACAAACTCCGTCATAATGCGACCATTATTCTCATCTTTCATGAGACCTAGTACTTTCTTATTGCGCAAAGGCATATTGTACGGATTGTTGGGTGAATAATCAGACGTGTCAAATTTGTCAATATCACGCTTCATCTCTTCATACATGTCGGGCACGCTGATGTGATAGATGAGACTATCAGTGTCTGTATACAATAATTTTGCTCGAGCGTCGAATCTTTCGCGCGTGAAATTGTAATAAAAATTATAAATCCAGAGCTTGGAGATATCGAGTATGGAAAATCCGGTGTATATAGGCTTGTTGAATAGGACACATGCTTGATTGAGCTCGATTATGACGATGTCATTGTCAAATATGGTGCAGCTATGGAACGTTGGCTTGGCAATCTGCGCTTCGGCCCCCCACCGCGCCTTCCACTTTGTCACGAGTCGCACTTCCCGATGTTTCCTGACATTTTCCATTGTTTTACCAAAGACCGCGTTGTTCATGAGTTTGTAAAAATTTTTCTCAAAATCATTGTTCGATTGCTTTCTCAATTCCGTATTTATATCGATGTATTTTTTCAGCCATGCGCGCTGTTTGAATTTGAGGACTCTGTGAATGTTTAGGAGACGCAATCCCAATTTCAAGCATTGCTTCAAATTTCTATAATAAATGACGTATTTTTCTTTTCGAAGCAGTGTGGTCGTTAGTTTTCGTTGAGTACTGCCAGGAGGGACGTAGTGTTCGGGGCACAAAGGCAGATCTTTGTGCGTGTCGTGTACCTCTCGAGGATACTCCAAATCGACTTCGAAAATGTAGCCCGTTTCGGCGTCGTCGGGAATACTCTCGGTACGTTCCCCGAAATTTTCCACCCATGCGAACGAGCCGAATGGTAATGACTCACACAAAGCTGCACCATACAGGTTATTGACATCGTAATACATCAAGTATGTCTCGGGCTCGTTTGGATTGAAGTTATCACGCATGTAGCGATTATTCGCTTTCCCGTACCTATTGCAGCACTGCGCTACACCACCGCGAATACCTTTCTCGATGAACATTAACATGTCAACGTCAAGCAAGAGTTCGAGTTCTACGCTGGTACATTTTAACATCGCATCAAACGATAGACCGGGTGCGGTAAAATAGTGCAATGGATCGAGACCGTACGTGTTGATGCAATTGCGTCGAAAATTCTCAAAAATATATGTCAGAAGGAGTACGTCGGTTTTCAAATACAAGTCGGAATATTCACCCAACGTTTTGAGATTAAAGATAGTCCAAACTTTGCACGCGTGCGCGTAATCGTCCACCGAAATATCTTCATTACTCAATCGGGAGAAAAAATTATTTTTCGCAGGCAATTGCGTCTCATCGCGTCGCATCCAAGAGTCCACATAGTCATAAGGAAAAACGCCTTTTCGCGTCAACAGTTCAAATTGCGTGGCGTTAGCGCAATGCTTGCGTGTTACTATTTTTTTATCATCTTTCAGGTAAGATGCTAACTTTTCGATGCTACTCGGCATGAACCTCAAAGAGTCGATGAATCGATACTGCACGCGTGTACCTTTGACGCGCTTCGAAAAAGAAATATATTTCTCCTTGTTAATCGGTAAAAGACTCATGGATCCTTCGAAGGTTCGAGCCAATGCTACAATCAAAAAGTGTGCGACATATCCGGACAAGTTGTGAAAAACTATTGGCACTACGTGGGCAATTTTGTAATTCAAAGTACAGTCTTGATGAGCGGCGCCGCGGAATTTTCCCGTAAAGTGACAATAATCTCAGACTCTCACGTTTGTCGGCGCAAATGGTTTTTCACAAATGTGACAATTTTCAGCCAACTTGAAACTTTGACTCTCATCGCTACTCAAAGGTTTCACTGATACTATGGTCTGGAAAATGTCGTGCAATGAGCCGGCCAGTCCTTCTAATTCACGCATGAACCATTCGATACAGTTCTTTCCACGAAACGCCTTGTACTCCGAGAGAGCGTCATTGAAACTGCAATGCTTATAGTAGGCAATGCTATGAGGGGTATGCTTCTGATAATTTACAGTGTTAGCCTGTGGTGCTGTGACCGGTTCGAGCAAACATTCCAAATCTGCGTAAATTACAAACGGAACTATCTCCTTGTGCTGATAATTTTTGAATTTCAATTTTGTATTTGTACCTTCGGGGAAAGTAACACGACAATTATTACTGCAATCTTCTTTATGTCGTTGCAATATTTCTTCTCTGCTGAAGTAACACAAACACCGGTCGCAAATCCATACGCGATGTCCATCCCTCGACACCTGCGCATTCAATAGTCGCGACATGTTTTTAATCCACGCGTAATGATGATACACCTTGGAAACACTTGCGTCCTCCTCCTCGTCCTCGTCCTCCTCCTCCTCCTCCTCCATTTCGGCGTTGATCATGAGTAGATGAATGGTTGGTTTATCCGACATTTGCGTACTCAGATATATCGGAACAATTTTACTCGTGCCGTCTTTTGTCGTACCATCAATCCCATACACATGGATCGATAAGCCATTCGATTGCTCAAATTTTGCAATTTTTGACAAACTCATCGGGGAATCCAGGCCTTCGTAGTGGAGCATCTCGCTATAATGAGGATAGGAACTCGTACGTTCGGGATGCATCCTCGGTGGTGGAGAGAGTGCTGCTGTGACGGACCAGAGAAAACAATAGGGGTCATTGTTTTGAATATTGACGACGGCCCGTTTCATCTGTATATCCCTCGGGAGACGCGTGTAAGTGGATAAGCTCCCTCGCAGTGGTTCGTACTTGTTAATGTTCACAAGTAGATGGGAGATTTCGTGTAACGTCCAACCCGATTCTTTTTCCTGAAAGTCCTCGATTTTGGCGGAGAGTTTTGCTTGGACGCACTCGATGAACCACTCAGCAATATTGCTCGATGGTAGAATGACCGCGTTTGTCGTTTGAAACGTCTTTTCCTCCTGTTTCGGAAACACCATCTCCGACTCCCTAATTTAGGGAGACCCCGCTAGAGGTCGACGTCTCTCGGCCGGTCGCGCGCTTGACTAGGACAGTGTCCGGGCACAGGGATTTCTCCCCCTATTTTCAACGTTCTAATTAATATCATGTGTCCTTCTTTTCAAATCACTTCGTTCGGAACTTCGATATAAGTCACAAGTCTCTTCGGTAAACGGTTCGATTTCGGTCTCCTCCTCTTCTCTGTCGCGATATGGCGTTTACGCGATTTACGCCCGCGTTAATTCCCGCGACAAAGGTCACCTCGGTACTCTTCATCCACGATTGTTACCTTAAATATAGTTAAATAGATATTAAAATAAACCTATATTTTATATATTAACGCGAGTGCCCTTCGTCTCTTCATTTTCCGGCGCGTTCCCAACGTTTCACGAATATTCCCACAATTTTCCCACCCGTTCACTTCCAACCAGAATCCGAGAATTAACCCAAATCTAAACACCTCCTCAATAATTTCATTCACCTTCATGAGGTGAAATTTGCACGCCAAGGTCACATTCACCTTCACGTTGCCCTCCTCGCGCACGATTTTGTCCAGTTTTGAAACCACCACGCGCATCGCATCTTCGAGGAAACTTTGCACATCTTTGTGCTCGAAATTCACAATCGAGCCCGTCTTTATTCGACTTTTGAATGCCGACTCGAGATCGACCCACTTTAGTTTTTCGCGGGCATCACTCACACCAGCACCGCTTACACCTGCGCTGCTTACACTTGCTCCACGCACGATTTTTTCCCTCAGAGACGACAATTTCGCTATTGTCGATTGAATTTTCAGTTTTTGACCGACGTTGAGCCCCGGTTTTTTCAACGTTTGCCCCAAAAGTTTGACGTGCACCTCACAGAACTTTTGCCACTTATCCACGTGAGAGAAATTGTTCCTCGCAACGCTCAACTTGTCAATAATTTTATCGCAATCGCCCATGGTCCAGACTGCTCGATGAATCGAAATAAAGTACCGATGCTGAAGGGCTCACAAATGTATTTAAGAAGGAAATCTCTATACAACCTCACACGCGCGTATGTGCGCGCGCGTGTGTGTGTGTGTGTGTGTGTGTGCGTGCGTGTGCGTGTGCGTGTGCGTGTGTGTGTGTGTGTGCGTGTGTGTGTGTGTGTGTGTGTGTGTGTGTGTGTGTGTGTGTGTGTGTGTGTGTGTGTGTGTGTGTGTGTGTGTGTGTGTGTGTGTGTGTGTGTGTGTGTGTGTGTGTGTGTGTGTGTGTGTGTGTGTGTGTGTGTGTGTGTGTGTGTGTGTGTGTGTGTGTGTGTGTGTGTGTGTGTGTGTGTGTGTGTGTGTGTGTGTGTGTGTGTGTGTGTGTGTGTGTGTGTGTGTGTGTGTGTGTGTGTGTGTGTGTGTGTGTGTGTGTGTGTGTGTGTCGGCACGCGCTCGAACGTCGAGTTTGTATACACAAGATCGAGTTCCAAACAGCGAGACGTTGGGCGCTCTTTCTCGTGCTTTCCAATCTTGAACACAAGATGAATTGTTCTTGAAATACTAGTATCCTTCATTATGCATTATGCATCCATATCTTCAGAGTCCGCGTCCAACGTTTCAATAACTAGATAATTTTTCATATTTAGTACATGAGCTAGCTGCTCTCGATTTTCATGACCCTTAACGTATGCGATAAACTTTCCACCGATGTAGGCTATGCAGACATTTTTTTTGTACGCTGCTGCCAACATCAGCTGGAATGTTGCTGAATTCGCGAATATCAGGCTGTGACATTTTCCGCCGCGATAGACCATGCATAGATCTCCTCTATGCGCTACTACCAACATGCTCTCGAATGTTGTCGAATCAGCCTCAAGCGCCTTGACGATCGTTCTGGGTAGAAACACGCTGAATTCGTTGCGAATGTCAACGATGTGCTTTTTGCCAAATTTAGTGTTGACCGCCCGTATGTTGGTGATGATATAATCCGACCCGGGTGACAACTCTCTGAGCTTCTTTGTCGGCAGAAAATCGGCAATTTTACGAATTTTATCGATGAACTCCATTGTTTCACTCGTGTGTACGTAGTTCTTTCTCATGTGTGCGTCCGATCTTGAATCGCAAGATTATGTACTCCCCCCCCCCCCCCCCCCCCCTCTGCATTGAGGGCACGAGGGTCCGAGCGCGGCAAAATGTCACGCGTCCGATGACTCACCACGCCCCACAAAACGTTTGAAAAAATAATCTGACGAAATCCCGCCGCCATTTTGACGCAATCAATGTTACTCTTCCGCCGATGATAAATTCTCGGCAAATAATCATTCAACACCTTAATTCGCCGGTTTCAACACGTCGATAAACAAAACTATCGCATCTCAGCAGGAGGGGGGGGGGGGGGGTGCTTTGTCAAGCCACGGCAAGTGCCCGATGACTCACCACTCACAAATGTTTAAAACAATTTCTGAGAAATCGGACCCTCCACTCTTCCTCCCACCGCCCCCTCTTCCCCGCGGGAGGGGAGGGAAACTCCCTTTTACTACAAAGCACTTCGACTCTTTGTCAGTCGTTGCGCGGCCTCGCTGGGAATCGGACGTGTGGCCCTGTGTTTACCCCCCCCCCCATTCCGCCGCATTCCATTCGAGGCGAAGGGGGACTTACCACCATCGGTCGGTAAGCAGGTGACCCCTACCATCGGTCGGTAAGTACAAACATCGACAGTCGATCATGGTACCAGTTCTAAATCAAACCCCTACCCGACCATCCGCCGATAACTCAGAAATTAACCATTTTTGGGTCGTTCTCGGTCGGTAAGTGTCGGTAGTAGGAATCTTGGTTTAGAACTGGTACCATTACACTACTCAGCTATTATCACTTGTGCGTGGTGTAAGAAGTCTCTTTGTTTCAAACACTTTTATCATGACTATCATTATTGTAATAAGTATAATCCATAAAAAACATAGAGTTAACACGTTTCCTAAATGAGTAAGCGTGAGAACACTTTTTCGATTGTGTTGTAATCTTCAAAGGCAGTACGTGGCGGGGGAGAATTACTTCGTAAATATACAATTGTAATCCACTTGCTTCCCGGAGAACGAAATCAGTCCGTGTTTGCGATCCTTGCCTCTGCCCATATTAGTGGAAAACTGAAGAGTGTTTTTTCACAAGTAATTCACGAATTATTGCAATAAACAACACGCCATTTATTGCTGTATTCATCATTATCATCATGAACGTCTAGTAGTCGAAGAATACAACATGTTTTCCTTTCGAACTTTATTTTTATTTCGGCCCGTTCACGAACTATAGAAAGAACGAAGTTTTTAAGGGTGCGTTGACCCCTTAAGAGTGTCGTTCCGCCAAAACGAGAAAATGTGTATCGACTATTTTGACTGATTGTACTTTCTTTGCAACCCATTTTGTTTGCAACGTTTGCCTTTCGAGAGGGGACCGTTGGGGGGGGGGGGGCGGGAATGTTACAAATATGCAATTGCCCCATAACACGAACATATATTGACATGAATTTAGACCGAAATGCCAAAAGGCTAGCTGATTATACGATGCTCTCGGAAAAAAAATCGACGGGCAGTTTCAACCCCTTAATTGTGAGATATCGGAAAAAGAAAAAATCCGTATCCGCACTTTTCCATTCCCTACATGTATGCAAATTTTCATCCCAATCGATTAAAAATTCTCGGAGATACGGTTGAAAAAATTGCATATTTGCAATAAACGATGTGAAATTTGTTGCTATCTGCATCTTTCACAGCTCCGATGTATAGTACACAAAAAAATAAACATTGTTGCAATTTGAAGTTTTTTTATATCTCGTACCGTTAAAACGTTATCGACGAAAAACTAAAAACACCCCAATTTTCGAGGGTGCTTTTCAACCCTCTAAAAGCAGGTTCCGCCGATATAAAAAAATACGTGTCGCCTATTTTTACCCATTCTACAAGCATGCCAAATTTAATCGAAATCGGAGACATCGACCTCGTAACGTTTCCTTGTTAGTTGCGAAAATAGGGCGGGTGGCGGCAAATTTAGGGTTAGCTTCGGGCGGCAAAAATCCACGCTACGCCACTGCGCCGTGGAAACCCAATTGTTTCACTAATGCTAGTCAACAACCGTTCGACAAATATTGTTTTTGTGTTCTTTACTGCATTCGCAAATACATATTTAGTGAACACCTCCACCACTACGAGCAAATACGAATAATTGGTAGTACTTATCACGAACGGTCCCATGTGGCTTATGTGTATCGTGCACACAGGCATCGAGACTTTTTCTATCGGCGGTAAATGTCCTGGTCGCTTACCAGCTAGTTCCTTATTATAAACACACTCTACGCATGTGGCGACATACCGTCTCACGTAGCGCCACATCGAGAGAAACCAATAGACTGCCTGCAATTTTCGAATGTCTTTGCCACCCCGATATGCTCCATGTCTTCATGGCATAGTCTGACTATCCTGTGTCTTGCGGCCTTCGGCACCGTCCCCTTGAGACCGCCAGGATTTTTCTAAACACCCGATTCTCCTCAAGAACGTAATGAGATTTGATCTTGTTTTTTTTCAGCATCTTTCGCTTCTCTATTTAGCACTTCGTGTACATGCCTTCATCGCGCATCTTGCAATTGAGTGATTAGCAGCCAATCTCCGATTTCGATGTGCAACAACCCAACATCATCTATACCTTTTAGTTTATTGTCGGTCTCGATCGGATTGCGACTCGGTGCGTCGTCGTGCGGCATTTTCGTTCCGGCTCTTTACTCGATAGAGCAATCGAATTCTTACAATTGAATCGGCCACCGCGCCATGCGTGGCAATAAGTTTCGTTTAATAAAGGTCGCGCGCAACACACTATAGTCGCTTACGATCTTGAACCGGACTCTTAGTAAATAAACCCGAAATCTCTGTAGGATGTTTACGTCTGTGAGCCTTTCGAGCTCATACGAATGGTATTTTTGTTCTTCTTTAGTGGTCTACCGGCTAAAGTAAGCAATCGGTTTTTTCATAATTCTCGGTTAGCTGTTGCAGTAAGATACCACCCAAACCTAGCTGACTCGTGTCTGTATGTAACTCGATCTCGCCCTATTTGTATATGGCCAATATAGGCCTACAAATCAGCTTTCCTTTCAATATGTCGAAGGCGCTCATCGCCCCAACCCAAGCTACAGAATTTTTTTGTAAACTTAGTAAGCGGTCGGGCAATAGTGGCAAAGTCTCGAATAAATTGCCGGAAATATCTCGCAAGACCAATGAACTGTCTCACGCCGCGCACGTTGGAGGGCACTTGAAAAATTGTTTACGTTGTCAATTTTATGGTTACCCGGCCGTAACCCTTGCTGGGTTACCTCGTACCCGAGATAGTCCACTTTTGTCTCGAGGAATGTGCATTTACTTATATTCAATTTCAGTTGTGCATCTCGTAGCGCCCGCAACACTAACTCCAGCGCATATAAACCCAACGTGACGTCTTTAGATGGAATAAGAATATCGTCCATATACGCTAGGACAGAAATCTGACCCTTGAGCGGGTATACTAGTCTGTTTAATAAGCGTTGAAAGACTGTGGGCGTCCTCCACCTTCTGAATCCACGCCTTAACCGTCTGATTCTTTTGGCTTGGGTCAATCAATGGTATTGACCGTTTGCCTTCCGTTGTCATCCGCGGTCCTTGTTCTTTTGTAGGAGAGGGAGAAATAACCGACCGAAACAAAAACTCAAAGACAATTAGAACGGACCTACAGAAAAACATAAGCGTGGAAGAGAAAAACAAGAAAAGGAACAAAAACGGTAAGATTTATAATCAGTAGGAAGGAGTTAACAATAACAAAGGGTAAGGGAAGGGGAAAGTAAAGGCGGCAGAACAAAGCGAAAATGGAGACAATTGAAACGAAAACAGAGAAAAGAACAAAAACAGAATAGAAGCAAAAGTTATTTAGAAAAAAAAATTTACAATAAAGGGAACTATGGGTAACAAATAAGAGAAGGGGAAAGAAAAGGCGGTAAAATCGGGATATAAAAGAGCAGGAATTTTAGAGGAAAGGCATCGAGGAGGATCGACAAGTACTGCTTGGCAAAGTACATCCCTAGTGGACAAGAAACGCCGAGAACACGGAACGTCCCAAGTAGAAATTGACCATCGGCCCAGCGCTGGCTGAGTACCGAACTTGCTTGGCCGACTCTCGGCAAAAATGCTTGGCCCAGGCCTGGAAATGTGACGCCTGGCTGACACTCGGCAGCCAAGTGTTGGCTACGATGCCTGGACCGCGACTGGGCCCATGTCAAAATTGAACTTCGACCCAGCGCTGGTTCAGCATCGAGCTTGCTTGGCAAACACTCGGCAAAAATGCTTGGCCCAGGCATAGAAATGCGACGCCTGGCTGACACTCGGCAGCTCAGCGTTGGCTGGGATGCCTGGACCATAAATGGGCCCATGTATGTAAAAATATTTATATTAGGCATGCCATGAAAATGTCTTCGATTATATTAGGGTTCGGCAGAGCACTGGGATAGAGCTAGCATGCTATTTGAGACACGATATATAACCTTCCGCCATTCCGGCCGAATAACAGCCCATACATGATCGAATGGTGGCATTCAAAATGTAAGTATCTATGTAAAATTGTTCCATCGACATTCTATCCACCTCAGGCTATACATTGGGCCAATCTTAGCACATCACATCACTGTGATATAGGTTTATTATGAGTCTACCCAGATCTGCGCCAGCATTAATCCTCGAAGATTGTAGCGGCGATTTTATTTCTAGGAAACTTGCTTGGCCTTTTTATAAAAAGTAATTTCAATTATTTTCTTCGTTTAAAAGGAAAAAGTAATAATATAAAAAACCATGGTTTGAAATAAAACAAAAAATATATCAAAGTGAAGAAGAATTTTGTAGATAGTGAAGGAACCAATAATGTTCCGACGGGTCTTTTTTTATTACTTGGCGTTTTTCTTGTTTGTTAAAGTTTCTAGGGTTCCACTTTACTCTGAGTGCGGCCGTACAGTTGCGGAAAGGAACGCATGGTTCTCAAGGATCAGTACAATATTGAATGAACTCAAATTTGTATTTTTTTATTCTAATAGGAATGGAATCCGTAACTGTTCATACAACGCCAACCAACTTTATTATAACTATGAACATTCATTAATCAGTCTTTGTTGTCATAGTTACAGTCATTTTTATTATGAATGTGTAGTAACGAGTATGGCATAAAGGAAACTACAAAATATGGTGCGACAAAAAAATTAGTTTGTCTTTAATAACCCGTATCAAATTATTGCTTATGCCCGCTTATTCGACCCAAAACTCTACATTTTCGCAACAAAAAAATTATGTGATGCTGATACAAAATGGCTAATATTTTAAGGTTATGGTCTTGCCAGATGTCCAACCTTACGATATGACGTTTTACATCTGACAATTTCAACCATAACCTCCTGGTGAGGCTATCTTTTGACAAACGGCGGAGACTTATTTGTTCTCCCAATATTTAATGGTGACACCAATTTCATGTGACAACAGTAAGATGATTTTTCAAAGTAAAAATAAAATAATACGCAAAATATCATCCCTAAGGTTTAACAATTTTGTTTACAAAATTTTTAGTAAACTTGCTTGGCTATTTTATGACAAGTTGTTTCACTTTTTTAAGTTGAATTTAAGTTGAAAATATATAATAAAACCATTGTTTAAATAAAAATAAAAAATATTCCATGACAAATCAGAATTTTTAACATGGTAAAACAAGCGATGTTTTCGAAAGAATGTTTTTGCTGGGCGTTCTTTTTTTACTTTTTCAAATAATCTTCAACATAAGTTAGCAATAGATGACGCGTTTCAATTTCAGAAGTTCAACCGAACGACCGCAGGTAGATCAGAAAAAATTATAGGATTATTGGGTTCGAATGAAAACCACTCGATTCTTTGGCAATCATTGTCTTGTCATCTTTTTAAATTTTATTGACGAATAGGAGATTCAAGCTCGCAGCAGTGAGCGGACGAACCTTGCGAAGAAAAAAGAGGCGTGGGGGGGGGGGGGTGGAGGGCTCGTTTAAAGAGACGCAACGCACAATCATCACCGTGTACGCCAATCTAAGGGGTCACACCACTGTAGATTTTTTTTTAATTGATTTTTTTACTTAAGAGATGCTTTGAACCATCTCGAATAAGGGGAAAAAACATTGGTACCTGTAAAAGAAGGTTCGCAGGCCTGTGTGGGTCTGCGGTGGCAGTGGCTGGCCCGTGTGCGAGACATCGACCGTTTTTCTCGAAACTCAATTTTTCAAAACGGCACGCAGCATAACTCCAACAATTTTCATTCTTTTCACTCCAAATTTTGAGTACATCTCTAAAATAACATTACGAAGAGAAATACGTACGGGATTTTCCATGAGTTAATTATAACATTAGTTATTAACAAATGATTGTCCTTTTTTCCGTCGAAAACAAGTTTTTAGTTAAACGCTTGCCAATTACACAAAAATTAATATTTTCACAATCCTCTATGTATTTCTCTAGCTATACTTGTGTAAATTAATAGAAATTTTTAATTTTTTTTCTAAAATCAAATTTGCGTCAGCCATACTGCATGCCGCAGAGCGTCTTAAACTCAACATGCCTCGCCAGAATGGCCCCAGCGTCACCATTTGGTATAATTTTTTTATATAAATTTCTTTTTGTTCACTTGAAGATATAACTTATATCATCCTTGAATATTTGTATTCTCTTGTTTGTCCATCTAACAAAAAAAATCGCGAAATATTACTCAATTTTTAACGTTTACAGTGGTGTAAGCCCTTAAGGTAAAACGAGCGCGTGCCCTTGATTTCTATCGATTTTGTTCAAATTTTAACCAGACATTGTTCATATCATTATACATATTTAAGTGAAGTTTCACAACAGTTGACTATTCAGATTGGGAGATGATGCGTTGTTAAATAGCAACTTTTAACACTGCAGGGTCTGCATTGACGTAGAGTCAAGTCACATAATTCGTCGTATCATTCTATTGTGTTTATTAATTTTGAAAAAAAATTATGTTTAGATAGAAAACTAGTTAGGGAACGAGTGAAAAAAGTTTCGATTGTCTTTACTATTCACTTTTGCTAAAAACGTTCAGTAACATCAGAATAACCCTCGGTAAAAAATATTTATCCCCTATAATAAGAATACATTATGCAACACCGCGGAACAGAATGTTCAATGTTTTGAGAACGAAAATAATTATCGTGTTCCTAAAGTTAAAAACTTTGATCGTAAAAAAAATATTTGCGTTATAAACATTAATAATTTGACATTGTTTATGATATTGCCATGTGTCTTCTTATAGGGGACACATATTTTTTACGGACAATTACTCTGTCTAAATTTCAATGCAGACCCTACAGTGTTAAAAGTTGCAATTTTAGAATCTATTATCTCTGAATCTAAATAGTCTACTGTTCTGAAATTTCACTGAAACATGCATAATAATACAAACAATGTCTGGTTAAAATTTGAACAAAATCTATAGAAATCAAGTGAACGCGCTCGTTCTACCTTAACGCGTTTCAACCGTTGACCATTTAATTCTGTTGGGCCGGAGGTTTGGACCAGTCGACGCTGAGCATGAGATGATGGTAGCCGTAACCATTGAGACGCGAGAAGGCCCTAGCATACTCGGCTTTCGTTTTGAATTGTACATATGTAAAGGAAAGGCCTTGCCCACAATGGTGGTGCGATCCTTAGCGAGATATTGTTTATGAATGAAGCCGAAGGGTTCGACGAGTTCCTTAAGGTCAGTCTCGCTGGTGCTCTCGGAGAGATTGGAGACAGCAGTGATATCCTCGCGACACTGGGACTGTATACTGTAGCCTCGATGATTGACGCCGTCTCTCATACTCGGTAGTACGTACTTACTGACCTGGATAAATCCGATGGTCCATCTAAATGGTAAATCTGACGCTACATTGGTTCTGGTTCTTACATGACAGCCCAGGTACCGTACCCACCACGCATGTGCGTATGGTATCGGTACCAGCATTAGTATGGTGAGGATACAGTACCGGTATGTTTTACGATGTTGAAGTTTGCATCGTTGGAGTACAACGGAAATTTTTTTCCATTTCTTTATTTCCTTATCTTTATTATCATCCAAAACCCAAAAAAATGGGCTGCGAAACTTTCGTTGCGTTCCAACGAGGCAAGCTTTAGTATAATTATGTTTTACTATCGTACATTTGCGTGTAGCGGTATACTCCTGTTCAGGTACACCGTAGGGTACAATCTCTGTACCCTCTACCAATAATACGCTCGGTCATCAGGGTGAAGCTGGTGTTGAACTTTCGTGCCTCATTTTCGTCGCACACTGCTCAGGGAATCGAGGATTTTGAGGGTAATGATAATGGCTACGGATCATCGGAAAATATGCTATCTGCGATTTTTTCACGAATACATACCGAGGTATTCCTGCGAAGAGCAAATGATCTTGAGTTTTTTTACATCGGAGCCGTTGACTCTTTGACACATCAGCGGGCGGGAAAGCAATGCGAGGGAAGATCATGGTAAATGACACAGTACGTAAATTGAGGTTATGGGACAGGCCATATTTTCATTCTTACGTCAATATAAATTCCACCGATACGATCGTGCTATCAAAATTCGAGGATACACGATAGTATCCATATGATCGCGGGTACGGGAAAATTCCATCGATGTCGAAGAATTCGTGAACTTCGCGTGCCGCCGTCGTCGCGTCGAAGCGACACTTTGCATCGTCGTCGGTAAGAACAAAACAGAAACACTTTTCGAGCCTCGCTTTCACCGTGAGCAAACTTACTCGTTAATTTTCGTTGATGTTGCTCTTCGGAGACGCCGAGAAACTTCAAGTGTAGAAGAACGATGTAGATTAATCTAACGCGACAAACCGCCGAGGTCCCGATCAACGCAACTGCCCGGCGATACGTGATAGGGGGGCGCTGCGTATAAAAAGTCGCGGCGTGTTCGTAAGTCGGTTAGTGGCGTCGAGATCGGTGGCATCGATGAGTGGCGTCGAATTTTTATATTTTTTATTACTTGGCGTCGTGACGCTGCCGCGTCTTTTGATAATTAAAAATATTTCGAGTTTAATTTAATTTTGTAGATAGTGAAACAACCAAATGTTTTCAACTGTTGAACTGTTGAAACGTCGAAAAAAAAAACATTTTCGACCTTTTTGACCGACTGTTCGAGAATCTCAACGATCGCGAAATTTCGAAAAGCCGAAGCGTCGGTTCGGTCTTAGTGGCGAAGATTCCTGAGTAATGAAAGCCAAGCTTCGATATTGTAGACTTTCCCAATTGTTGGCACATCGATGGCACAGAACAGACCCAACTATTGTTTGAAGGTTCTAAGAACCAACATTACTGATGCTACACCATTTAACAGTCCAACGCAGCCCGGGCATAATTCGACTATAGATTCAGCTTCGGCTATCTCATTACAGTAAACATGCGCCAACCGTTAGCCTAGGCTCGGCCGAGCGTTAGGACGATTGTCGACAGCCAACCTTCTTTCCGGTAATGAGAAACACAACTTTATCATCGGCGTTATTCCAGCCCATGGTCTAATTGACATTCCTAATTCACGGAAAAATGGTTGGGTGTCGACGATTGTTCTAACGTTCAGCTGAGCCTAGGCCAACGATTGCCGCATGTTTTCTGTAATGATATAGCCGAAGCTGAATCTATAGTCGAATTATGCCTGGGCTGCGATGGCCCGTTAACTGGTGCAGCATCAGTAATGTTGGTTATTAGAACCTTCAAACAACAGTTGGGCCTGTTCTGTGCCATCGATGTGCCAACGTTTGGGAAAGTCTAGAATATCGAAGCTTGGCTGCCATTACTGGGCCAAGTCTCGGCAGACTGTCCATCGGCTGAGTATTGGAATTTCTACATGGGGTTGAGAAACAAGGGAAACAAGGAGTTGCGCCTAAAAAGAATTTGATCTCTCTTTTCTTTTTTGTAAAATCAACTAGTACTGCTGGGCCGAGTACATCCCGAGTGGATAGCAAACGCCGGAAACACGGAACGTTAAGGAACATCATAATTATCGTGTACCTAAAGTTAAAAATGTTGTCATAAAAAAATATTTGCATCATAAATATTAATATTTTATATTGTTCATGTTATCTTCATTAACAAATAAAAGCGTTAGTTCATTAATAACTAATTAAAAACTTTGTTCGATTAAACATTACTTCCAAATTAAAGTTTGTATTGCATAATTATTTCAAATATGCCGCGCAAACTCACGTCATTGGATACGTGGAATGATGCGGCGTTGCCATATGTCTTATTATAGGGGACAAATGTTTTTTTACGGAAAATTATTCTGTCTAAATTTCAATGCAGACCCTGCAGTGTTAAAAGTTGCAGCTTTAAAACCCATTATCTCCCAATCTAAATAAGCGACTGTTCGGAAATTTTACTCAAACATGTATAATGATATGAACAATGTCTGGTTAAAATTTAAACAAAATCTATACAAATCAAGATTGCGCGCTCGTACTACCTTAAGTAAGAAAATCTTGGAAAATCAAATAAAAATAAATAGAGAGATACGGAAATTTAATAAATAAAGCGCAGAAATCAGTTATCGCAAACTAAGTAGAATAATTATAATAGGAGAAAATAGAGTGTGAGAGGTATCATAATTGGCGAGCGTTACCGACATACACAGTATAAGCCTATCGAATTTGGAAGAATACGAGAAATATTATATTAGGAGACAAGAAAGCGCGAAAAGAGATTCAAACATTGTAAGCGAGATTCACACGAAAACACACACACGCACTCACACAAAAACACACCTTACGGTCGGCGAAAGTGTATCAAGAACACTTAAGAAGAGGCGATAAGAGAAAGGCACAGAGAGAGAGAGGGAAAGCGTCGCGATTCCTAGCCCTACGAGCAAGAGCGCGCCCAGTGCAGCCAGATCGCGCGCAAAAGTTACCCCCTCTCTGGTCTCTTACGCGCCCATCACACAATCATAGTAGCGCGTGTCCGTGAGCAAGTGACGCTCGGACATCTTCGGAAAGAGCCGAGCGTGGTCGAAGTTTCCCGACCGCGCCTTCGGCATCTACACCAATACATGGACGCTGAGCACGTTCATGTGCGGCCAAGCCGAAACGAAGGCTTCGAGGGAAAAAGCAATCTGAGCACGACTTGCGCGTGACGTCACCCGACGAGACGCGCGAGGCTTTTAGATTATTTCAATGCTTATTTAGCTCTTGATTCGCTGCGTTATTGATGTATACAAAAAAATTTATCGCGCACTCTGATCGCTTATTTGTTTAGTTTATACGTTAATTTAAATATAATAATAAATATAAATTACAACTTATTTATCTTCTAAAAATTGTTTACGATTTACTCACACCCGTCCTTGTGCCAAATAAATTATAATTCATAAAAGTAAGCGGCAATATATTTTTATTCGTATTACTATATTAATTCGCATACTATCATCAAGAGATAAAGCATTATCCCCAAATACAAGCCAATCATCCATCCGGCCGCAAATCGTAAGTACCAGAAAGTGCACATATTCTACAAGCGATGAGATGGGCCCGTTGGTAGCATTCCTGGCTTTGGTCCGCAGGGGCGCGGGATCGTCCCCCGCGCTCAGTGCTTTTTTTCAACTATTATTACTATTAATTCTTATTTGATTAGTTATTTTTATTAGTTATCATTGGTATTTTAATTAGTTATCTTTTAGTGTCGAAACATTTTTCGCGGACTCTGACCGCTTATTTTGATTAGTTTGTACGTTAATTTAAATATAATAATAAATCTAAATTTCAACTTATTTATCTTCTAAAAAATTGTTTGCGCTTTACTCACACCCGTTCCTATGCCAAATAAAATGTAATTCATAAAAGTAAGCGGAAATATATTTATATTCGTATTATTATATTCATTCTTAGGGGTGTGCGGGTACCCGATTCACTCGGGTACCCGATTTTCGGGTCAGGTCGGATACCCGGCGGGTTACGTTTTTGCATTACCCGCCTCTATCGGGTACCCGAATTCGGTAATCGGATACTCTCAAATTTTTGGTACTCGTAAACGTCGAGTACTCTTAAAATTCGAATATTCGTAAACGACTCGGAGATCCCTATATATTTTTTATATTTATTTTTTATCTAGGTGTATCGACCGAATAATGGGGGAAAACGAAAACTCGAAGAAGGCGATAAAACGAATAAATGATAATACTTTTAAAAATCTTTTCGTCTCACTTTTCTATCCTGTGTGTACGTACCTGCGAGGGTGTGTGTATGTCTGTTAGGGCGGAGTGAAAAACGGTCACTTTTGGCGGATCGTATCGTAATAGCGTGGGAAAGTTGCGTTTTGGCATAACTAAAAAGTGTGCCAAAGGAAAAAATGTACAATAAATATCTTCTATTCCGGCAAAGGTCTTAGAGTTTTGAATTTTCAACATGGATTTTAAATGGAGAAATGATCCAAAAATACCAAGATTCAACGCCCTGCATTTATTCAAAGCGAGAAGAATGTAGCTTCCATTTGACATTATAAAAGTGAAAATATCTTGATTAGTTTCAGAGTTATAAGCGTTTGAAGAACAAGTTTTATCTGGAAAAAAATTAAAAGATGACAAAAAATTAAATTAAGAAGAATGAATCGCCGAAATTACCAGTTAGCACTAGCCAGAATTAATGAAAATTCGACAAAGAATTTTGCTTTTATTCAGTTTTTCGACATTCAAATATCTCAATATTTCCTGAAATGCCAGTGTCTTAAAGGAAGTTTGCCGAAAAAATTGTACATACATACATAACAAAAATACTAAAATTATTCAATCAATTATTTGTATTTCTTATGAACTCCAACCTATCGGCGAAGGGTAGAGAACATAAAGCTGGAATTATGTTCCTCCGTTTTGGTATGTTTCCGTGGCGCTATCTATGAAATGAAATTTTGTTCCGGCAACACGACTTATCGAGTACCCGATGTGAGACGAGTACGCGAAAAACTCGGGTACCCGATCCGAATCATAGTCTAATTACCCGACCCGACCCGACTCGACCCGACCCGACCAATTCTGCTACCCGCACACCCCTATTCATTCTCATATACTTTCATCAAGCGATAAAGCAGTTTTACCGACTGTCATAGCCTGCAACACAGCAGGCTCTTGACCGATGAGTTTAATAGACTGAGCATATCCGGTGCGACCGTCATCGCAATATTATGCTCAGCCAAAAAAGTCGCGAAACGAATTTCAGCAACTTGTACTCGTTCATTGAATTCAAATTCAGCACCAGAGGCAGCTGAAAAACTCTCCTGAGTACAAGTTGCTTCCGGAACACACACAGAAGGCGTAGTGTTCCCCGAATCGAGCGATCCTACACCTACTACACTCATGTTTTTCACATGCACTTCTGACTTGGAATGCCTCTCTATCTCACAGTGGCCACATGACAGCGTTGTTCCGTACGCAAGGCAATGACATTTATCAGGTTGCGATGCAACAGCCTGAACCCATTTTTCCCACTCTGGATGCTGATCGTACCATTGATGTTGAAAATGTTTCTTTTTAGCCGATTTCGGATTTTTACCGCGGGCTCATCCATGAGGAAAAAAATCAAGAGTTGAAAAAACACAACCCAAATGTCGAATAAATGAGAAAAAAATCATGAAAAAACCCCAATGTTACCAGGCACAGAGTAAAAAAATCGCGTTTCATAAAAATCCCGAATCGCCTATCACGAAAATCACGAATCGCGTTGCAACAAAAATCCCGGATCGCGGTTCACAAAAATCCCGAAACGCGTATCACGAAAATCACGGATCGCAAATTACGTACGTTTACATTTTTTAATTATTCCGATCGGTACGAAGACAATACGAAATACGAGAATGTCGAAACAATCCAGTCGAATAATGGCGAAACAGCATGCTTTCCCTTATGAGGCGTTTGATTGAACTTGTTGAAATTGATATATAAAAACAAAAACGAGCGAGCGACGTTTCTTGGAAAAAAATGTGGCAGGTTCAGATTTTTTTACATTTGGATACATTTTACGATTTCACGAATAAACAATTCGCCCCATACAAAAAATAAAATAAAAACAGAAATGTACTGAGAGCGGGGAACGATCCCGCGCCCATCCCAACGGGACCATCTCATCACTTTCAAAATATGTGTACCTTCTGGTACTGACGATTTGCGGCCGGATGGATGATTTGCTTGTTTTTGGAGATAATGCTTTATCGCTTGATGAAAGTTTGAGAATTAATATAATAATACGAATATAAATATATTTCCGCTTACTTTTATGAATTATAATTTATTTGGCATAAGGACGGGTGTGAATAAAGCGTAAACAATTGTTTAGAATATAAATAAGTTGTAATTTCCATTTATTATTTTACTTAAATTAACGTATAAACTAAAAAAATAAGCGGTCAGAGTGTGCGATACATTTTTTTTGTATACATTAATATCGCAGAAAATCAAGACCTAAATAAGCATTGAAATCATCTACAAGCCTCGCGCGTGCCGTCGGGTGACGTCACGCGCGAGTCGTGCTCACGTTGCTTTTTCCCTCGAAGTCTTCGTTTCGGCTTGGCCGCACATGAACGTGCTCAGCGTCCATGCATTGGTGTAGCTGCCGAAGGCGCGGTCGGGAAACTTCGACCGCGCTCGGCTCTTTCCGAAGATGTCCGAGCGTCGCTCGCTTACGGACACGCGCTACTATGATTGTGTGCTGGGCGCGTAAGAGACTAGAGAGGGGGTAACTTTTTCGCGCGATATGGGTTGCACTGAGCGCGCCGCGACTCAGCGCGCCCTAAGAGTCGGGCATAGAGAGAAAGGAAAAGCACCGCGTGGACCTGGATCGAACATCGCGACCGACCGCGCCGCCAACGAGAGCGCGTCGCGACTCGGGTCGTCTGAAGCGAAAGGACCAGGGAAAGGACTACCATTATCGATCGGTGATAAACGATCACGCTCGACCCGATTTTACCATGCAGGTAATGAATATTTTACCGACCGCTGAAAATATTCCGAAAAGTACAAAAACAACACGAACAACACACTTCACTTATACATAGGATCCTTTTTAGTATTATATCGAGCCAATTAAAAACTGAATAAATTGTTTTTTTTTGTTGACAAATACCAAAGACACCTGAGTTTCTACTAACTTCTTCACTGTTCGAGTCCCGTACCTATACATTTATTTGTAGCGAATTAAGACCTGTTACATTACATTTTCAAGTTGACAATATAGATATGGTTAATGCAGGACTATCACAAAATCGGCGCACAAATACTAATGTTGTATTATTGTATTTTTAGATTTTGTTCAGTCAAACTTCTACTATTATTTTCAAGTTTGTGACATGTATTCGGTTTACATTAACGTTTGTCGAGTAAATTTTGTTCGAAGACATTATGAAAAGTAATTATTCGAAAGAAAAAAAATATGATAAAGTCGGCTTATAGCGAGGACGTAAATCATTTGCAGGTCGAGCAACCGCAGGTTTATAGTTTTTGAAAATTGCGCGAGTCTCAAAAATTGTTAAATAGTATGTTTTTTCCATTTCAAGAATGGAATATCAGTTCAGTACTTCTTCTTGTAGTTCACCTTCTGTTCTTGTAGGACACCCATAGGACACACTATGCACTTAGCAGGCCGTATCATATAATATAGTACAAACCAACTATTATATGGTACAAGACTATCGCGCTGCGCCAAAAATCCATTTAAACAATGGCTTATATGATAAAACCAATATCTGTACATAATTTCACCTAAATCGGAGGTAACAGCTATTCGAAAGTACAGAAGGTCAGGGAAGGGCGAATGATAATAAATAATCATCGAGATAGAACTTGCAGTGGGGTAAATTATTCTATTTTGGATTTACGAAACATTATATGCCTTTAATAGGAGGGCATTGATGCCTTGAATCAACACTTGAATAACACACTACACACGTGTATAGCAGGTGATATCTTATAATATGGTGCAAATCACTATAAACATCGTCGCTAATCACGGGCAACATTTTTAATCAATTTATATTTATATCAGGCCTGTTTCAGGTACGTTTGTAAGATTGGTGGTTGCGGTTAACATTTATGCATAATTGATGCAACTGCTACAATATCAATAAGTAGTACGCAGTAAGTAACTGATACAATATCAATAAGTAGTTCGCAGTAAGTATCCACCTAATGCGAAAAAGTTAATACACTGAGAGACAGGTATTGTGTTCTCAACCATATTTTAATTATATTTTATATTTCCCTGAGGGGACAATCATATTTTATAGCCCTAGTTACTGCTAAACGTATACTTTTAGCAGTATATACAATATAATTAAAATATGGTCGACAACACAATACAAGTCTCTCAGTGTATTAACTTTTTTGCAGTAGGTGGTTACTTACTGCGTGGACTTGTTTACGTCGAAAATAGAAAGGTTCGTGTAGAATAGTATTGAAACCAAGCGTACGTAATTTTAGTTTCGAGCGTTCGAAATGAAACCATTTTAAACTGACTTCAAACTATTCGTCGACTATGTATTGGGCGCACAACTTAATTTGGTCCGTTTTTTTGCTTAAAATACGCACTTATTCGAATGATGAAATGAATTAATATATTAATCAAAATATTGTCCATCGCTAGCCACTACTTTTCTCCATATTTCTGGTAATTTATGAATTCCATCGCGGAAGAAGCGTTTATCTTTTGAAGCCAAGAATGAATCGAGCTAATTTTTGATACCCTGTTGTGACGTGAAGCGTATTCCAGTCAAAGCGTTCTGCATCGATCGAAACAAATGGCAGTCGGAAGGGGCAAGTTCTGGGCTATAAGGCGGGTGAGCCAGAATTTCCCACTCGCTATTTTCCAAATCGTTTTTGACCACAATAGCAGCGTGAGGCCGAGCGTTGTCATGTTGGACGATTATGGACTCGTGTCTGGTCGTGTCTGGTCGTATTCTGGACGTTTTTTGACTATAGCTAGCTTTAAACGGCTCAATTGTTGCCTGTAGAAGTCTCTCGTGATGGGTTGACCAGAATTCAGTGGGCTTCAGCTGCACTTTTCTTCCAATTGAAACAGAAAATCAGCACTTCCCGCAAATGGTGCTTATTTGGGATGAAATTCAACATTTTCACCACAATAATAATTAGACTTGATGCGCAAAACTCAAAGGTCTGTAAACGATATTTGGTTAAGAGATGTTGATACTTCACGATACAGCAAAAATCAGCTGTTGCCGTCAACCATTTATAGCACCTAGAGCCATCTTTTGAAAACGGACCGAACTAAGTTGTACACCTAATACTTTTATTATTTTTTTTATATGCATGCATACTGATTACGCCGTGATCGCTGATCTGATTTGAATGGTTATTTCTTTGTTGTATAGGGAAACACCGCGATGTGGTCCTACGGAAATGTAATACAAATCTGCCAAGTACGTTTTTCAAAAATTCGAAAGAAAACTCTTTAACCTAGTATGTTTCTCAACATCTGGGCCCTAATTCACAATAACAACCGAGCGAATCCTTGCTTCAAAACCACGCCGATTTGTATGTAGATGACATCGATCAACGTGATATGCGCGTGGCGCGACCGATCCATCCCACAGAATTCAGGCCCAGGGTCCAGTAGATCGCAATGCCATAGATGTTTTAAGTGACAAACAAGTCAATCAATAAAGTATGCAAATTCCACAGGCTAGATTTAGATAAGTGAAGTCTTGTCAAGTACTTTGGTAATTTGACTGTGGATGTTTCATTAGGAATACGACAGTACTTGCTCAGCTCTTCAACAGATGGTGTTGGTCGCACCTATGTATCTAAGTAAATTAATATAGTAAAATCAAATAAATGAGTACCCAAAAATTATAAAAAATATGAGAACCAAATCGTGTATTCGGCCAAACTTTAACCCGAATGTTCAAATTTTACTGACTGTCCCCAAATGATTATTATTTTATTCTCAGGATTGCCAAAGTGTAAAATTTAACGGTCAACGAAGTGAGCTAGAGCTGCTATGCTGACATGATTGAAGTGGATTACAGCTTTAATAAGTCAGTAACAATTATTTGTTCAGTGATTGAAAATCATTTAATAAGTTCTTCATATCGACTTTCCTTACTTTTGCCCCCCCCCCCCTCCCCCTGGAGAAAGTCCTGGCTACCCCTCTGGCTCTGTTCCAATATTTATTACACGAAGATGCGCTATCACTTAAGAGTCCGTACGATGATACTCGGGCAAACGATCCCACAACAAATAAACATCTCTTCTCCAATACATCAAGAGCGAAGCCTTTGGAATATTCTCAAGATCACTTTTCGTCAGCTTCCACGGCTCTTTGCAGGGATTGATCGCGATCATCACGTTCGTTCATTTCGATATCTATTCAAAGAATGAGAACTGTGCTCGCATAAATAATATCGGATTCTTAGAAAAACTCTAATGACATCCTGCCGCCATTTTGCTCTCGTTTAAATTCTCAGAAAAACCATAAATAACTCACCATGTTTAAACATTCTTCCGCCGATAAGTTTCATCATAAACAAGTTCTCAGAAAAAAAGCACACCTCAATTCTTTTGATATTCGCCGACAGGTTTCAACACGTCAATGTTTAAACACAAAGCTGTCGCATCTCACGGAGTGGGGGGGGGGGGGGGCGGGGGTTGTCAAGCAACGACAAGCGCCCGATGACTCACCACCCACAAATCTTTGAACAATGTCTTTATCATTCTTAGAAAAATTCTGACGGAATCCTGCCGCTATTTTGACTCCGCTTCAAAACTTATCAATGATTAAATATTCTTCCGCTGATAGGTTATAAACAAATTCTCAGAAAATCATCACACATTAATTGTTTTCATATTCACCGACAGGTTTCAACGCGTCAATATATAAGTACAAAACTATCGTATCTCACGGAGCGGGAGGGGGCGGGGGGGGGGGGGGGGGGGCTTTGTCAAGCAACGGCAAGCGCCCGATGTCTCACCACCCATAAATGTTTGAAACTATTTCTGAGAAATCAGACCCCACCCCCCTTCTGGTGGGAGGGGGACTCCTTTTTGCTACAAAGCACTTCGACTCTTTATCAATCATTGCGAGGCCACGTTAAAAGTCGGACGTGTGTCTCCGTGTTTACCTCCCCCCCCCCCCCCCCTCTTCCCCTCACCGTTCTACCAATTTGCGCGGACAGAGGGTCCCATCGGTCCCATCGGTCGGTAAGTAGAGAGACATCGACAGTCGATCATGGTGCTGGTTATGAACAACCAGTAGGAGGGATCACCACCCGTTGGTAAATAGATCATCAGTCGATAGTGGTGCGGGATCCGTCTCAAAATCCTACTGGACCATTAGCTCGGCACGACACAAATTAGCTCGGCACGAAACTTGGTTCGTGTTTGGAAGAATCGGTCGGTAAGTCGGCAGTAGGGATTTTGCGAAGGGTACCGCACCACTCATCTACTTATAAGGCGCGGTTCACTTAACACCCGCAACGCCTACGACCGCGACCGCAAGATTTTCCGGTCCACTAACTGGAACACGCTCACGGGCCGCATTTTGGGTGACGCGGGCGACTGGAGCGGAAGTGGCCGGACGTGACAGTTGCAACATGTCTGCCGGACCATTATAGCGACCGGAAGTTTTTGAACGAAGGTCTCCCCTCCCGGCCATTTATTTGTATTGCGTATGCGTCACCGCAGGCGCGCATGCCGACCACGATGAACGGTGGGTCATCGTGAGCTCGCCGTGATCGCGCATATCAACGCAGCCATTGCGACCAGACAGCGACCGCGGTCGTTAAGTGGACCGCGGTTGCGAGCGCAATGAGCGTTGCGGGCGTTAAGTGGACCGCACCTTCTGACGCCTCTCTCTCACGTCTCTCTTTGCGGAACTGGCCGCAAAAGCTTGGAGCGCTACTATCTCGGAGGCATGTGTGACAGAGCGCGATGTATGCACGCATGCGAATTGTCTTTCCCTTCACGTGGCCGTAATGAATAATTAATACACCCTAAATAATTAGTCGAAAAGAAACACTAAAAGCATAAACCGAAAAAATAAGCGATGGCCAATTAGTTAATGATACTCATCGTCTTTGGCATGGATAGGCCGATTTAATTATCGCTTAATCCAATTATATTTTTTTTTGTTTACGGAAAGGAAGTACATTCGACATTTACGCGTAAAATATAGTTTGGGTAAATATTCGGAAGCGGGGTTCCTGCTAGAATCGGGCTAATTTTTGGTTAAATGGTTATATATATGTGTGTATATATATATATATATATTTTTTTTATTTATTGGTTTTGTTCCAGCCGTACAGGGTCTTCCCCTTTTAACGAGCCCCAATCCGCCTCAACTTCTTTCAACCTCCCATTCCACCACTACCCCCTCCGTATATCATCTGTTCCTCATCACCCCCGTCTACCGCCAATTCCACCCCCCCCCCCCCCGCCCCACTTCTTCCCGACTTCCCCCTCTGTATCGTATTCACCATGACATATCTGTCATGGGTATAGGGAAACTGCGAAAAACCTATACCAATACAGCCGGTCATCAAGTTCGCCCCCCCGTCGTGGAACTAGTCTTATTTCGCTGCGAAATGCCGAAGAAAAACGTTTCACGACGAAATGTACGCGACTGGGTTTCGAACCCGGGACCTCCCGGTCCGCAGGTTTAGTGGCAAGCACGCTGACCACTAGACCATCGCACCGGTTCTATATATATATATATATATATATATATATATATATATATATATATATATATATATATATATATATATATATATATATATATATTATGACGGGTATCGCGTGTTAACGTAGGTGGAAGAAGCGGGAAGGAAAATTAATGCTGGTTCGACAAATGATAAATTCAAATATAATTTAATTAATACGAGACAACTAGGCTCGAGACAAAAAAGAATGAAGTTATGTGATAAATTACAAAAACCAATAATGACAGAAGACGCGATATAATCTAAATTCAATTCCGAAATGATAATAATTTTGACTCGAATTATTTGACGGGTTACTGGACACGCGAAGTCCCAAACGCAATTTCTCGACCCGTTTCATATTTTCTATGCTACAAATTCAATAACTTGGGCGCCAGCCTTTCTCGGGCAACGCGCGTAACGCGTACTCAATCTCGAAGTAAACCGAAAGAAAAAAAACCAAACAAACGCGGCCTTCGGCGGCCAAGCGAGAGGCTCTATACAAATTAAAATGGGGACGTCTCAGGGTATCTGGGGACGGACGGGGTTCTCGAACACGATGGCCACTTAATTTGGACCACGCCTATTTTAAACTTAATTTTTCAATACTCGAATTAACAATACGCAAAAACCAAAAATCTCGAAATACTAATTGCGCGATTTTATCGCACCGCGATTTATTCTCACGGGCAATGTCACCCGAGTCGGCCGACGGCCGTGCTACACGAGGCTGGCCGCGGCTACGCGCGCGCGAGGGACACCGGGGATCCGCCACGAACACCTTTTTACACTTTCTTCGCGATATTTAATACTCTAATATTCGGGTAAGGGCCCAAATCACTCGCACGGATTTCTCGTTCGTAAATCTACTTTACACGGTATTAATTTGCGAAGCGCACGGAATAGGGACGACGATCAGAACTGCCAGGGGAGGGGTGAAGGAACGAATTGTTAACGGTCGCCCGTGCGACCAATTTTCCCGAACTGACTTTATCGGCTTCTACTAGCCGCTCTCGCAAAGAGAAAAGAAAGAGGCGAACTTACAGTTTGCTGAAGATTCTATTCCGATCGAATTGATCCTTATTTCTCTCTCTCTCTCTCGGTTTCCTTTGCGCTCGGCTTTCTCGGGCTTCGCTGTTCGTTCCTGACGCTAACCACGCTTGACTACGCTCCAGGACTGAGTGGCGGTCGACGCCGGCCGGCTTCCTCCTCTCGCCCAATCCCGTTATAGAAGACGGACCTCCTATCGATTTTCATCTCGATCTTCGTGGCTCGCCCTTTCGGTCGATATCCTCGGTGACGTTTCTCCCTCCCGAGTCGCCGAGCGCCCTAGTCGGTACGGCGCTCGCCAGCCATACCGCGCGAGAGGTGAAGTCTCTCCTGACGCGCGGTAGGCCGGAGACTCGGGAGATGGCGGCAGGATGCTCTCGGACGGCCAGTCCACCGTCCGCGTCGTTGGGAGATGGCGTTGATGGCTCTCGGAGTCGACGGCCGGGCCGACGTGGCCCCAGTCGACAGTCCGCGTGGTCGTGTCGCGATCGTGATAAGGCAGTGCGGGAAGGACGGGGGGGGGGGGATTGTGTCGCGGCTTCTATACAAGAAAATAACTTAGAAATAATATAAAATTAACATGTGATTTTTTTCCGAACAAAGGTGCGTGGCGGAGACTGAGCCCGAGCGTGGTCACGCGGGCTCTTTCTCTATCTCCCTTGTGACGCAACGTCACAACTCCCCCCTGCTTAAACTGGAGTACTCCCCTCTTTTCCTGCAAGAGCGGTTACTCAGTTATACTTTCTTTACTTCAGGGGAGGAAGTCGGGATGGGTTTTTTAAGAAACGGTGTACTTGAGTACAAGACTGGCGGCATTTACTCATGATCTCCGTTGACTGAAGTTACCCGTAATACTGAAGTGATAAATCTCCTATAATAAAATCACAGACTGGTTACCTTAATTTATTAATTTTTGCGATGACTTTGCCCTACTGGTAGTCGTTCGTCGCATACTCAGGTACTGTCGTCAGTCGTTCTGTAGTCTCGCCATTGGATGAGTATCTCGATGCTCGCTGGGACTTCCGGCGAGGCTTCCTTGGCCTTTCACCGTAGCTAATCTCTAGATGACTACGTTGACTCGCTGGTCGCTGGATTCTTCTTTGTCGCGGCTTCCTTGGTCGTTCATGAAGCAGTTCCAGAGCCAGGCCTTGGGGTGTAGGCTATCGTGTTTGGGACAACAATAGGTGGGGGTAGGATTAGGGCATCAGGATAGGATTTGGAGTGTGGGACATCGGTGGGGGACGGGGGAATTTGGGGCATCAGGATAAGGACATCAGGATGGGATTTGGGTGTGGGACATCGGTGGGGGCCGGGGGAATTTGGGGCATCAGGATTGGATTTGGGTGTGGGACATCGGGAGGGGAAGGGGGAATTTGGGGCATCAGGATTGGAGTTGGGTGTGGGACATCGGAAGGGAAAGGGGGAATTTGGGGCATCAGGATTGGATTTGGGTGTGGGACATCGGTAGGGGAAGGGTGGATTTGGGGCATCAGGATTGGATTTGGGTGTGGGACATGCATCTCGCAAAACCCAACTTAGAACTCAAAGCAAAGCGAGCATTACTAAGCGCGAGTCTGTTCCTGATCGTACCGTTCTTGTCGTTCTAACCGGGAGATCAGGTCGAAGAGGTGGGCGTCGGAGAGCTCCACCCTCTTTGAACGTTGGGGGCGTAGCCCGCTACGGCGACGCCGTTTTGGGCACGGGGCGGCTGTATCTGGTGATCGCGGCCTGCTCGGGCCGGCGATCGCTGGGTCAGGGGCTGCCTCTTCTTCTGAGGTTGGGACTCCTTGTGGGTCCCGGAAGGGTTTCAGATCCTTGATGTGAACCCGAGGGTTACGACGACTCGTCGGATCCTCGAGTTCATATACTACCGGGGAGTGCACCGCCAGAATACGAAAGGGGCCGCTATACCGCGGCGCCAATTTGGCGGCGAAGTTCTGCGCTCCTGATGACAGAACTCGGTTCTTCCGCAGAACTACATCTTCCACCTGATACGTCGTATCTTTTCGGTTCCTGTTGTAGTATTTGGCCTGCCTTTTCGCGGCGGCCTCTAGGTTCTTCCGAACCCAGTCGTGCAGCAGAGGTAACCGCTGCATCCGATTGGACCAAACTTCCGGGTCTCCTGGGGTTAATGTGGGGGGTTCAGGGGCTTCGTCTCGGAGGCTTGAGGCTGGGCGGGGGTTTCGGCCAAAATTTAAAAATACGGGGGTCATCTGGGTGGAGGACTGCACGGCCGTGTTCATCGCGAAGCATAATTCCGGCAAGTGTGCGTCCCAGTCTTGGTGATCCATTCCCACGTACGATGTTATCATCGTCTT
Organism: Ophion ellenae; assembly: GCA_963210295.1. Lineage (NCBI taxonomy): Eukaryota > Metazoa > Arthropoda > Insecta > Hymenoptera > Ichneumonidae > Ophion > Ophion ellenae. The sequence continues at coordinate 10,165,935 of OY723388.1, forward strand.
TAAAGTCCGGTTGAGTCGCTCAACCGGGTTCGCTTGCGCGTGGTAAGGCGGCACCGTTGTCTGGTGAATTCCAAGCTCGTCCAAATACCGCGTTACGTGCGTGTTGACAAATTCCACCCCGTTGTCGGTCAGGAAGTACTGTGGGCAACCGTACCGGTTGACCACCAGAGACTCGAATGCCTCCATTATTGTAGCGCCGGTAGCACTACCGAGCGCCTTAGCCTCCACGAACTTCGTGAAGACATCCTGGAAGACAACGACGTAACGGTTCTTAGCTTTGCTGGGGGGAAACGGACCCATCACGTCGGCAGCGACTACGCACCATGGACCTTCCGTGGTGCGCTCTCGCATCAGGCCGGACGGGGGTAACTGCGAAACCTTGTGGAGTTGACAAACGGGGCAACGCGCCACGTATCGTGCTACATCTTGGAATATGCCTGGCCAGAAGAAATCTTGGATGACCCGTTGATACGGCTTATCAATACCCAGGTGGCCAGCCTTGGGTCCTTGATGGGCATCCTCCATTGCTCGCGGCCTAGTCTCGGCCGGCAAGACAAGCTTCCAGGCATCCAAGTCCACAATCGTCGGATCGATGATCGAATGCGGCCGATGGTAGTACAGTTTGTTGTCCTCGAGTTTCCAGCTTGGGTATTTCCATGGGAATTCACGGACGTTTTGTACCTTGTCCCGGTACCAGGGGTCGGTACTTTCTCCGAGCGCGGCTAAGGCCGCGTCGGTGTCCTCGTACATGCGGGAAAGGGCATCAGGGACAACATGAAGGGTTCCTTTCCGTCGGACGATCGTCAGGTCCCATGCTTGCATCGAGAGTGCCCACCGGGCTAATCGTCCCGAAGGGTCCTTTAGATTCCGTAGCCACTGGAGACTGCTGTGGTCGGTGATGACGGTAACGTGAGTGCCTTCGATGTACGGTCGAAACTTCCTCACGGCCCAAATTACCGCCAATCACTCCTTCTCTGTGACGGTGGACTTGCGTTCGGCGCTGCTCAGCACCCTGCTGGCAAACGCGATCGGATGCTCTTCACCGTCGAATTCCTGCGTCAGGACGGCTCCCACGGCCGAGTCGCTGGCGTCTGTCTGGAGGATGAAAGGGCGGGTGAAGTCGGGACGGGCTAGGATTGGGGTCTGACTTAAGGCTTCGCGGAGAGACTCGAAGGCTTCCTGCTTTTCGGTCCCCCAGTTCCAGGGAACGTCCTTTTTCAGGAGCTCGGTCAGGGGAATTTTATCCCGCGAAAGGGTGGGTAAAAATCGGGCATACCACCCTACCATTCCCAGGAAACGGCGTAATTGCCGACGGGTCCTGGGTGGAGGGTATGCTAGGATAGGGGCAACTTTTTCCGGATCTGCCTTCAATCCGTCCCAGCCGATGGCGTATCCTAGATACGTTACTTCCGGGCAGAAAAATTCGCTTTTCTCCCGGTTGATGGTGAGCCCCGCGGCTCAGAAGACTTCCAGGACGATCCTCAAATACTCGAAGTGCTCAGCTTCGGTGTCGGTGGCGATGATCACGTCATCGAGATACGCGAAGACATGGGGCTCCCATGCCGGATCGATGAGCTGATCCATCAGCCGCTGAAACGTCGCTGGTGCGTTCGTCAGCCCGAACGGCATTCTCCTGAACTGGAAAAGTCCTCGGCCAGGAACGGCGAAGGCGGTGACAGGACGACTTCGGGGGTCTACAGGGATCTGGAAATAAGCCTGGCTCAGATCCAACTTCGAGATGGACCGGGCTAGCCGAAGGCCATCCAAGATCCGATCCATATTGGGAAGAGGGTAGGCGTCCTTCAATGTTACCCGGTTCACGTCGCGATAGTCAATGCAGAAACGATGCTTTCCGCCTGGCTTCGGGACGACCACCGGGTTACTCAGCCAAGAGCTCTTCGTCCTCTCGATCACTCCCTCTTGGACCATCCTATCGACCCCCTAGGTACGGGGCTTCTGTCGGATCGGGGGGTGCTCTTGCACGTCGATGTAATGTTGCGTCAGGTTCGTTCGTCCTAACTGTCCGTCCTGTGAAGGGGATACTAACTCGTCCAGAAGAGATTCTAGATGTCTATTTGCCGAGACCGAGGCAGGTTCCAAGCCTGCAGCCTCGGGAAATGCGGGGATGCTCCAACGTGGCCCACCCGGTATCGCGAAGCTACGCTCCGGACCACCGTGCAGGGACCACGTATCCGTTTTGCAATCCACACGCATTCCGAACAATCTCAAAAAGTCAATCCCCATAACAAATTCGTAGCCTAACACGGCTACACGTACCTGGAGGGATTGCACTATTCCTGCGAGATCGAAGGTCAGTGTGGCTGCCCCGTCTACCGGAACTACTGCCCCGTTGGCGACCCGAACGCCCTCCACTATCGGTTGCAAGAGGAGTCCTCTCCTCCTTGCTACCTCCAGTCCGAGGTACGTTTTCGTAGATCCCGGGTCTACCAACGCCAATAGGAGGTCGCCACGCACGTTAATCCATAAGTGGTGGCGAGCATCCATACTTAAAGCTCCGATAAACATTTCCTCTCGGTCAGCCACACCTTCCTCTTCTCGGGAAGCCATATGTTCGTACGGGAACAAGTCTGTTTCTGTTTCTGTCGGGGACGGGTTGGGCTCTGCCGGCCGCGTTGGTTCTACGCCCGTCATGGCACAGTCAGGCAACGGCAGAGATCGGGGCATCTGAAGGAGGTTCTCCTTCATTAACGACCATCGGGAGGTACAGGGGCTTACTGCCCTCCCGACCGGGCTTTTCCCGAACGTTTTCGTTCGCAATTCCTACAGGAATTCACGTCGCATCCGGGCCATCCACAGATTTTGCAGAATCGGCCCATCAGCTGTGCACTCATCGGCCCATCAGTGTGCACTCCCGGTACCGGTGTCCCGGTTGCCGGCAGTTATAACACCTCGGGCCAGGTCCTTCAGGATTGCTGGGCCGAGGCTGTTTCTGAAACGGGCTTTGGGGAATTCGTGGGGGATTCGCGGGGGGTTTTGCTGGTGGGTTTTTCCAGGTATGTATGGAGCAAGGAGCGGATGGGGGTTTAGGTGGCGAAGGGGGTTTCTGAGGCTGTTTCGCCTTCTTGGGGTAGCCGCTACGACCCTTGGTCTTCGCGGCTGAGTCGGAGGGGTTCTGGCGAGAGGTTCGGCTCGGCGTTGGGGGGGGGGGGGTAAGCGGGGGAGTGGGGTAGTCCACCTCGTACTCGGCGTGTTTGTATTCCTCTGGTTCCTCCAGGGCAGCTATCTTCATGCGGGCCTCCCGGCCTCGCTGTTCATACAGGGTGCGCCAGAGAAACTTACTTATTTGAAAAAATTCCCGCGCGGTGAGTTGGGCGGGTAGAGGGGCGAGAGGGGGCGCATCTGGAGGGGGAAGTTCCCAAGTTTGTTTCTCCCTCCAGTCAGTTGCCATCATGCTCTGGACTAGAGAGCAGCGGGCCTTCGCAGTCGAGAGCTTCTTTTCTAACGGTCGCTCACTTGTCGCGCAGTTACCGTGAATGGAGCTCGTTACAGGAACATGACCGAGGAATTTTTTCTCCCAAGACTCGAAGAAATTAACGTTAGGAACGTGTGGTTTCAGCAAGATGGAGCCACAGCACACACAGCACGAGACTCAATGAATTTGTTGCGACAACATTTCCCCGACCGCCTCATCTCTCTCAGAGGCGATCTCCAATGGCCGGCACGCTCTCCAGATTTGACTCCATGCGATTTCTTTTTATGGGGTTATTTGAAATCTCTGGTTTATGTCGATCGACCACGGACCATAGCACACCTCAAGAACAACATTCGCGACGCCATTGCGAACATACTGATTGATATGCTGCAAAGAGTGGATACGAATTTCAAAAATCGACTTCATCAGTGTATGCGCAATGGGGGTCGCCATTTATCCGATGTCATTTTCAAGACTGCATGAAAAAAAAATTGGGATATTGTATTCTCAAATAAAAAAAAATTTTAAACAATAATTGAAGTACTTTTGTTTTTATTGACCTTTCAAATAAGTAAGTTTCTCTTACCCGCGCACCCTGTATGATGCCGAGGGCACGAATGTCAGACCCTTTTTCGGCGGTGCCCGGTATGCCTTCGCTTTTCCCCAAAATATCTCGCGGCTGCGTCCCAGCCGCTGGAGATCGAGGAAGCTGCTCACATCCTTCCGCTGGATGTGCTTTGCGTAATCCGGGTGCAGATTCTCGCAGCATATATCCAGTTGAGTCTCTTTACTCAACGGTGGGCTCAGGTGGTTGAAGAGGGTCTGGATTTTCACGATGAACTCCGCCATAGGCTCTCCTGGCCCCTGCGTGCGGAGCTCTATTTCCTTTCTCAGACGTTCTTGCAGGTCACCATGGCCGAATCGTTCCCGAAAGTAGAACACGAATTCCTCGTACGAGCTCCATTCCTCTCGTTCTACTCTCAAGCGCGTCACCGGTGAAAGCCTCGGGGAGAGCGTCCATCAGATCTTCCTCCGTAAGCTTCCTTGAGATGCAGTATTCGTGCATCCTCCGCAAGAATTCCTCGGCATCCTCGTCCGGCTTCCCCGCGAATCGGGGCTCGTATCTCTGCCAATGGTCTATTCCTTTCGCATGCCGTGGCCCTTGCGACTCGTAATATTGTGACGAGTACTGCGGTGATCGGGGTCGGGGAGGGGGAGGGTCTGCATGTCGCGACCGAGCCTTTGGGAGGGGTCCTATTCGGGTACTGTTCCGGGGGGTGGGTGCCGACAGGGTATACGTGTCATGCGGTGGCCACTCCTGGCTACCGCTAATCCTCAACAATCCTGTGGCAGTTGGACTAGATGTGGGGAAGGCTTGGGATGGTTGGTGGGGTGACTGGGAAGGGGGAAGGGCAAAGGTGACCGCGGTACGGTCGGGGGCTGCGGTGACGTTCCCTCGGGGCGCGGGTGTCGGACTATATCTCTGTGTTGCCGATCTCTGTTCGCTCTGTACCGGCAGTCTCCTGGGCGATGGCGTCGGCGTTCTATCGGGGTCGTCCGGACCCGCTGCCTCGTTTTGGGACCCGTGGGGTGGCGGCGTCATCGTCCGCCTCTGTGTCGGCCGATACTCCTCGTATGTCGGGGGTTGGTGGCTGTCAGCGGCCGATGATCCGAATAGCGCAGCCGTCAGTGGGTCGACCAATGCAGCCGCAAGCGAGAATGGGGGGGCGTCCCCCCGCTCATCCTTCCGGACATCCCAACGGATTAAGGCTCCTGGAATCCGTGTCCTTATTTCGTGCCGTATGAGACGATCCTGTACTTCGCTTTGTGTCCCGTCTGTGTTGAGACCCGCTCGATCACAGGCTGCGAGGATGTCCCGCATCGTCTTCAACCGCTCGACCTTTTGTCGTGCGATCCTTTCTTCCGTAGCCATCAGCGAGAGGTCGGCTACATCCACTGAGAGGGGTGATGTGGGTCCTCGGCGGTGGTCTATTGGGGAAGTGGTCATCACGGGGGACGTACGGGTGGGGGTTGTGACTGTACTCGTCGTCACCGGGGTATCTGCCATGTTGCGGATATGCTAAACGCTATAAACGAAAAATTTGGGGGGTTGGGAAGGCAAACCGCTGGCGATTACGCCGCGGCACGGTTAAAACGGAATATAAATCTTTGGTCAAAACCGAAACCCAAAAAAAATTAAGTAAACCCCGATGGCTTCAATAACTCAATTTTTTAAAAGAAAAATTCCGCAATTAACAAACGACGGAAAGTCTTACTCGACAATTCGTTTGTTGACTCTACTCCCTGGGACTGTAACGTTACTTCGGTTTATTTGGATAAACTGACTCTAAGTTCTCAAGGGAGTATTATTTCCCGGACTCTGACAACGCTATATTCTCGAAAAATTTCCTTTAATGCCGAGAAAATTTAAGAGTTGTCGAGTCTTCTATTCTTTACTCTATTCCGCCAACTGAATAATTATTCCTTAAGGGATGTCTGTTTCCCAGCTAAAACAACAAAATGTTCCTTGAATTATTCAGGAGGCCTAACAAAAGAATAGAAAATATTTGGGGATCGTTTGGGGTGTGGGGTGACCGTTCGCGAGGGACTCAGCGTCGCGGTTTTTATCAGGGCTTCGTGACGAAAGGTATTGGGGCTAGGGTCAGCACTTCTCCCCAGCGTGAAGAAATTTGGGGGGGGGGGGGGATATGCGTGGTCAGCGAAGAGAACGATAAAGCGCAAACAACAACAAAAATGGGAATTTATACCGTCATGTCAAAAGTCATCGCAAAATACACAGAAATACCAAGCAAGCCTACTCCGTGTCAGTACTAAGCTCGCTCCAGAATTTTCGGAATTGAAAAAAAAACAAATGGCCAATCAGTACCAATTGCAAAAAAAAGAGCAAGAAAGAAAATACAAAAGCAAGAAACACAAAAAAAAACCAGGTAGTCAATAATATTATTTCATAAAAAAAAGTCAGTTCCGACAAAATGAATGAACAGCGCAGTATGCCAGAAATCTTAAGTGAGGCTCAATTCACCACAAAAGAAATATCAGCTCAGTATTCTTTATTCAAGCGGTATTCCCTTAAACGATAATAAATGCTCCCCAATTGCCAAAGCAACAATGCAGAAAAGCTATTTTAATTGCCCGAGAATAACGCCAAATCAATTTTAATTGCCAACGCAATAATGCAGAAAACTATTTTAATTGCCCGAGCAATAATGCAAAAATCAAATTTTCTATTGTCAGCGCAATAATACAAAAATCTCAATTTCAATTGCCAGATACACAAGCAAGAATGGGTTCTAGGGGAAAAAGGGGGAAGTGCGGTCGCCGAAAATGTGCAAAAATAAATTCCAATCGCTACACAAAAAAAAATCAATATTATTTTCTTTTTAATTGTTAGCGAAACTCAAAAAAAAATAATCAGGTGCGACAATTGGGTGAATACTCGGTCGTCCGAATTTTTGTTCCTCGCGAACTCCTCAAGTTGCAAATGTCGTGGCGGGACAAGCTATACCTGTCAGGGGTGGGGGTAATTATTATTTCTCACGAAAACGCAAAAAAAAACATTCGATTTGAACGGTTCACACCGAATAATGTTTTATTTTTTAACGAAAAATAATAATTCTCGAAAAATAATTATTATTAATTCTAAAATTAATAATAATAATTTGAATAACAATAATAGTCGTGGTGGGCTCTTTCTATAAAAAAAACGGAAGTTTTTTCGGGCCCCACGTTGGGCGCCAATTTTATGACGGGTATCGCGTGTTAACGTAGGCGGAGGAAGCGGGAAGGGAAATTAATGCTGGTGTTCGACAAATGATAAATTCAAATATAATTTAATTAATACGAGACAACTAGGCTCGATACAAAAAATAATGAAGTTATGTGATAAATTACAAAAACCAATAATGACAGAAGACTCGATATAATCTAAATTAAATTCCGAAATGATAATAATTTTGACTCGAATTATTTGACGGGTTACTGGACACGCGAAGTCCCAAACGCAATTTCTCGACCCGTTTAATATTTTCTATACTACAAATTCAATAACTTGGGCGCCAGCCTTTCTCGGGCAACGCGCGTAACGCGTACTCAATATCGAAGTAAACCGAAAGAAAAAAAACCAAACGAACGCGGCCTTCGGCCGGCAAGCGAGAGGCTCTATACAAATTAAAATGGGGACGTCTCAGGGTATCTGGGGACGGACGGGGTTCTCGAACACGATGGCCACTTAATTTGGACCACGCCTATTTTAAACTTAATTTTTCAATACTCGAATTAACAATACGCAAAAACCAAAAATCTCGAAATACTAATTGCACGATTTTATCGCACCGCGATTTATTCTCACGGGCAATGTCACCCGAGTCGGCCGACGGCCGTGCTACACGAGGCTGGCCGCGGCTACGCGCGCGCGAGGGACACCGGGGATCCGCCACGAAAACCTTTTTACACTTTCTTCGCGATATTTAATACTCTAATATTCGGGTAAGGGCCCAAATCACTCGCACGGATTTCTCGTTCGTAAATCTACTTTACACGGTTAATTTGCGACGCGCACGGAATAGGGACGACGATCAGGACTGCCAGGGGAGGGGTGAAGGAACGAATTGTTAACGGTCGCCCGTGCGACCAATTTTCCCGAACTGACTTTATCGGCTTCTACTAGCCGCTCTCGCAAAGAGAAAAGAAAGAGGCGAACTTACAGTTTGCTGAAGATTCTATTCCGATCGAATTGATCCTTATTTCTCTCTCTCTCTCGGTTTCTTTTGCGCTCGGATTTCTCGGGCTTCGCTGTTCGTTCCTGACGCTAACCACGCTTGACCACGCTCCAGGACTGAGTGGCGGTCCACGCCGGCCGGCTTCCTCCTCTCGCCCAATCCCGTTATAGAAGACGGACCTCCTATCGATTTTCGTCTCGATCTTCGTGGCTCGCCCTCTCGGTCGATATCCTCGGTGACGTTTCTCCCTCCCGAGTCGCCGAGCGCCCTAGTCGGTACGGCGCTCGCCAGCCATACCGCGCGAGAGGTGAAGTCTCTCCTGACGCGCGGTAGGCCGGAGACTCGGGAGATGGCGGCAGGATGCTCTCGGACGGCCAGTCCACCGTCCGCGTCGTTGGGAGATGGCGTTGATGGCTCTCGGAGTCGACGGCCGGGCCAACGTGGCCCCAATCGACAGTCCGCGTGGTCGTGTCGCAATCGTGATAAGGCAGTGCGGGAAGGACGGGGGGGCGGGATTGTGTCGCGGCTTCTATACAAGAAAATAACTTAAAATTAACATGTGATTTTTTTCCGAACAAAGGTGCGTGGCGGAGACTGAGCCCGAGCGTGGTCACGCGGGCTCTTTCTCTATCTCCCTTGTGACGCAACGTCACAATATATATATATATATATATATATATATATATATATATATATATATATATATATATATATTAGGGTGGTTCTTAATTTGGTGATGTTGTAAATTCTTTGGTATTGTTCCTCAAAAGTAATCAACATAGATGGAAAAAAAATTGGCCGCAAGCGGAAGTTTGTCCAATAATTCTAACCCACCCCATCGAGCTATCGAATTTTTATATGAAAAATGCATGCATTAGAAATTTTATTTAGAAAATTGTTTATAGTTTCAAACCCATACATGATAAAAAAATCTGAAATGATGTTTTTGTAGGAAATTTAATGCTCTATAAAATTGGTGCCTTGCAAAAATTTTGGTGAATCTAATAACGATCACCTAATTAGCGGAAAACTGTTATCATTTATTCCAAAAATCGATCATTATGGTCAAAACAGAAGTTTGACGTCGAAAAACTGCAATTTATTTTTCGTATATATATAAGATTATGAAGAAATACGTAGCGCACTCAATAATGAAATGTAAACAATATTCAAATTCTCAATTTTATCCATTTTATTATGAATTATAATGAATGATGGTATTAATTCAAAAAATCAAGTTACAATAATGAATTACATCGGTTGGAGCAAAGTTGCTTTGTTAATATCATATTTAATATGGATTTTTTTTTGTATTCTCGAATTATTTGTACAATTAATTGTTTTTTTATCTTCATCATAAGTGAGACGATCATTGTATTCTGTAATAAGTTTCACTCCTCTTTCTCCAACATCGTTAACCACTTTAATGCCTTTAACTATTTTTAAGCCGTGTAAATAATTTTCATTAAAAATCCACTCGCTCACATCGATATAAAAAAATGAGGAATTATTTTCGAATCTTTCGAAAAAAGCTATCGATTTGGAACTGATAAAGAAATCAATGTCCTTATCGATCAAAGAAAAAAAAATCATCTCGTGAATACTAAAACGTTTAGAAAGTTCAGAGATTTCTTCATCTTGATCCTCTGCATTTTTATATTTTCGATCATTTTTTTCTTTATATTCCTTGTTGAAATCATCTGTTTCAGTCGTCAACTCGTCATATCTTGATTCAACATCAGCAATAAACCCTATTCTGTCGGGTTTTCCCTGATTTTCCAAAATCGGTTTTTTCTCAGCACTGATGTTTTTTCTCAGCAAACTTTTTTTAACACAAGCAATATCGAGTAGTAGTTCAAGTTCCTCTTAAAAAGCTAATTCTTTTTGTTAATTTGATTTTTTCCACCACGTTTGTGCAATAGATTCCAGCGTGCATGAAACTTTTTGATTTTTTAAATGCATTCTGTCAAAGTTTGTACCGGTATACCGGCTTTATCGCACAACACAAACACTTCTTTGGCAGTTATTGTGGCACTTTTTATGTATCATCAATTTTAGAACCCGAGTATTATAAAAAAGTGCTTTTAACACTTACAATTTTGAAGGCAATTTGCTTCCGATTATTTGTGAATCAACAACAACAATTAAAAAAAATATTTTTACGTAAATTACGGGCATGGAACGTCATCGCGATTTTCTAAACTTAAGTCGTCGAGCACATGTGTCTAACGCTGAATCGAGACATGTGCCTCACGTGAAAATAGTAGACATACATTCATTTCGAGGTTAACGAGGATTGCGGCAAGCATGGGAAGCAACTCATCCGACGAAAGGATACTTGTCGGTAAGGCAGGATGGCTTTAGTTTATCGGCATATATGATAAAATTGAAAATTTAAATTTTGTTTACATATTGTTATTGAGTGTGCTACGTATCCCTTCATACTTCTAGTTGCATAAGAAAAATAAATTCCAATTTTTCGACGTCAAACTTCTGTTTTGAACATACTGATCGATTTTTTGAATAAATGATGACAGTTTTTGCTAATTACTTGATAAATATTAGATCCGCGAACATTTTCCAAGTCACTTTTTTTGTAGAGCATCAAATTTCCTTCAAAACCATCATATGAAATTTTTTATCATGTATAGTTTTCAAATAATAAACGATTTTCTTAATTTCCGCTTGCGGCCAATTTTTTTTTCGTTATGTCTTGATTACTTTTGAGGAACAATACCGAGGAATTTCCAACATCACCAAATTAAGAACCACCCTAATATATATATATACATATATAAATATATACTATATGGGGTATTTCATGCGTAGCGAGACAGGTTTTGGCCGGGGGTTTCAAAACTTTTTGTCCGCGAATATATCGTTTTCTTATATCATATAAAAGCATTTCCACACAAAAGCAGTTATTAACCACAATTGAGACTTGGTTTTTGTTAAGTCCTAATCGAAAAGTAAAAAAATTAAATAATTTACATACCTTCAATTGTGTGTCCCTTAAGTGTCAATAGATCAAAAATTAAATCTGACCAGCGCTTTTTAATTGGAAAAAAGCGCTCTTTTCAACAAAGCTAATGGAATATTAATCCGATATGTAAAGAAAAATGTATAGCCAAAAAACAGAGAAAAAACGCGTTTTGATTTTTTTCGGCCCTTAGGGTTGTTACAAGCCGGATTGTTGTCCGGTTGTAATATTATTATTTTATTATTTTGTGCGCGAGCTGGGGACTCCAGCACATGGATCCTTGTCTGTTTTAAAGCGGCGTAACGCACCTCACCTTTTATTGCTGACGCTGCTGGAGACGTTCGGCGTTCGAATGTAGGTGAATAACCTGCAACGTAGTCGCTAGTTCACCCAATTTAACAATTCACTTTATTCGTCACTTAAAAAGGTCTTACACGGAACGTAATTATAATGTTTCTTGTACATCGAAATAAAATATAATAGAATATAGTTGTGTCGGGGTTATTGGAGAATAATAGGTGATTCGGCTTCGAAATAACTCGACACGCAATGCCGCTAAGGTAATTGTCGCGAACGAATATAACGAAGGTGAATGAAGGGCCGCTAAGGTATTCCCTTCATTCGATGAGTTCTTACGCGATCACAATTTCAATGGTAGAAAAGGGCGACACCGGTCGTACCCGCGAGAACCTAAGTACGCGAGCAGATTTGCCACTAAGGAGTGAAGGTCCCTCGACCGATTGTTCGGAAAGTCGCAATAAGACTAAGGAGTCACCAAGTGGATGACGCCTTGAGGATTTCGGCAAATAGCTGCGTTTAGGTTGTTGTGGGGGTGAATTGCGAAAGAATGGATCAGCGATTTTAATGAGGTTTCGCAAAGAGTTCGATTGTTGCCTTCCCTCTTTGCTTGCACTAATATTTCGAAACCGGCAAGTTCGTTTCTTGAAGAAAGAAAAGGAATTTGATGATTTATGATTGCAACATATTGCGACCGTTCGGTGGTATGGAGGCCGCGGAGGCAATGACACGAGTTGAGCAATACGGAAGTATACGGATACGAAAAATGGTCCGTAACAGTCTTCCCTTCTTAGACGGGATATGGTCTAGTGTCCATACTCCCGAGACACTGTGATCCTTCCATTGCTAGTAGATGGTTACATTGTTAACACGTCGTCCTCGATGGTACTGCATTTGTACTTTCGCCCCTTTTTCGATTTCATCGAGCGTTTTCGCATTCTGGGAGTGGTCCCAATCGTTGTTGGTATTTGACTTAGTGGACTGAACAATTGCGTGAATTACAGGTGTTAATTCCTCCTGACTTAAGGCTGGTAGTAATGACGTAAAATTTAATGTCGATATAAGGCGCGTTGTACTCGTCATCGCTATACGACCCGGCGCTAGGCTCAATATCCCTGCACCAGTAAGAGTTTCGGAAGCGATTTGATATCCCCGGCTCATGATACGCAAATCAGTCGGTTGTGGGGTGGAGTAGAGCCAGCTATTCATAGTTTCCAACCGAATGCAATAAGTGTCTGTGGTTGACATTGCCCTGATGTCGCATATTTTCCAGTCGATCTCTGGCGTTTTTGTAAGGAGTGAAACTTCGCAAGTTTTCCTCCGCTGTGTCGTGTATAACGGTAGCGTAAGTTGGCAAAGGTATTGTTGTTTGTGCATTTTGCATTGGGTCAGGTATTTCTCCGTTGGCAAAAGGTAATAGTGTTGATCTGGCGTCAATGCAATCTAAGGAGACCATGGCTGTATAAATGTGGCGATTGTCTCGTTGTTGATCTTTTGGATCACCGGACTAGGATGTCCAGTGTATATTTCGAAGGGGTTCTTGTCCAGTAAAGGGATCGTGATTTCAAGTACTAAACGCCCACGAGTATGTGTGATTGCTATGGTACGCACATCATCAAGCGCTTCAGAGTGAAGTTCGACCTCGGACAATGGAAATTCGTAAATCGTCCTTTGTTTTATCTTCGTTGCCGCTTCGATGAGTTGCTGTGGTGAGAGTATGGCGAGATGGATGGTACCCGTCTTAGCAAAGAGTACAGCGCTGATGAGTGTTATGACGCACATGCGGTAGGTGATCACCTGTCGTTCTATTTCCTGGATGCATCTGTCCGCAATTTGCCGGTATTCTAAAACTCGGGAAAAGTTGCGTTCCTTCAGTGTTTCGGTGACGATTTGGTTGGCTTGGTCAGTCAACTCCGTGGTTCGATTTGCAAGTTCAACCAAGGTTTTGTGTATACTATGGAAATCTGAACGTATGACATGTGTTTGATTTTCGACAATCTCTGCAAGGTGGTGCTGCGCCTCATAAACCTTGTCGATCTCCTGATTGGAGTATTCGGCGTCTTCTTCTGAGAGAGTTCCAAATAGTGCCTTACTGACAGAACCTATAATGCCCAACGGGGCAGACCGTTTTGTCCTAGTATTGTTATTGATGATGTTACCGATGGTGCTCGCTAGAATCTCCGTGTATTTATTGGTATCGTCTAAAGAGCTTTGGAGTCGTGATGCGATCCCTGAGTATTCACAGTCGTTGAGGCCTAACTCTCGGCAATGCTGCGCGAGGCTTTTCAAATTTTTTTGTAATCACGGGTTTTTGTTGGAGAAATTGGTCAAGCTCTAAAGATGTCACAAGTTTCCATGCAGTGTGTGAGATCCGGAGAACACCCATCTTCTCAAAGAAAATGCCTGGGTTGTGTTGTAGTGGCTTCACCGTATAGGATTTTCCAGTCGGTTCAATACCTTGGCCGTGGGTCATTACCGCTGTTGTTAGTATGCTCACGATCATTTTGAGGACCACCGTCACAATCCGCATGTTGATGGTTCTGCAAATAACAATTATTCATTAGGTGATTTTTATCGACGCTATTCTGTAGAGAGTATTTTCTTTGTTCGACCTCGAGGATTCTTTTCCTTCACTTCGATCTCTGATTTTGGTTTTGGGGGTCTTCCTTTTCTCTTTCTCGGCGCAGGCTCTGGTGGCGTATCTCCAGCCATATGAGCGTGTTTGAGTTTATCCATGTGTGTCAGAACCAGCTGACCGTCGCGTTTGTCGACGAGCGCTGTATGCTGATCCAGCACCTTTGCGATTTTGTACGGTCCGTCGTAATAAGCGTCGAATTTGTGTTGTTTAGGTTCGCGCAGAGTGTACACCATCTCTCCTGGTTCGTATTTCACGACATTCGTTTTTCGATCATGCCGTTGTTTAGCTTGATGTTTGTGGTGATTCAAATTATTTCCCCCGATTTCGGCTAGTTCATCCAGCCTTTGGGCGAGATTTGCTACATATGCCGTGGTCGTTGGCAGATGTTCTTTTAACGGGAAGGTGCTTAGTGTTTTCATAAGTTTCCCGTATGCCATCTCGTAAGGTTTAAAATTCGTTGCTTCATGAACTGTAGCGTTATGCGATTGGATAGCATATGGCAAAACTTCGTCCCATTCGGTTTTTTGACCGATGTAGTGTTTGAGATAATCAGCGATGCTCTGATGACTTCTCTCAAGAGATCCATTGCTCTGTGGGTGGTATGTTGTCGCCTTCGCATGTTGTACGCCTTTTTCCTTCAAGAATTCTTCCGTTCTTTGGCTGACGAAAGATTTCCCATTGTCGCTAAGAAGGAACAAGGGCGTGCCGTGAACTGCGAAGTATTGTTGATCTAGTGTCCGAATGATGGTTTTAGATTTCATGTCGGGAAGTTCGAATGCTCGTGCAAATTTAGTGAGAAGGTCGATCGTCGTGAGAATGTATCTGTAATTATCATTGGTTCTCTGGTTTTTATGCGGACCAATTTGTGTTGTTGACAGCTGTGGCAGCATCTCACGACATCCTGAACATCCTTTTTCATGCCTTTCTAAGAATATCGTTGTCTCAATCGTTCGTATGTTTTCCTGACTCCTTTGTGTCCTCCGATGTGCTCCGTGTGCCACTTCCGGATTATATCAAGGCGTTCAGGAGCAGGTGGTGTCTCGATCTGACCAGTGCATACTTGGATGTTGAATGGGCCCTTGAAAAATATTTCTTCCAGGATTTCCTTGAATGCATCTACGGGTAGGTCGTCGTGGCCGTCTCCGTTTGATGAAATTCTGAATTCTTGGATGTTTTCTCGCTTGAGCGCTTCCCTGAGTGCGTCGAGAGCTGTTTTCAGGTTTTCGATTGTAATTTTCTGATAATATTCCTTGGTGGCGGCAGCACTGAGTACAATGGTCCGCTTAGCTTTGCAAAGCGCTACAGTCTTCGTTTTGAGATCGTTTGTGATGGTTTCATTGTCGATGTAACCCAAATCGCGCAGCTGCTGCCCAATGGGGTAGTGGATCACTCCGTCTGATGATGTCAGGTGCAGGTAGACTCCCTTTCTTGTTGTTAGCTGTTCGGGAGTAACGACAACTCTCGTCTTAGTGGGTAGAACATTTTGGACGTTTTCTTGTTCTGTCGTACTGCTGTCGCTTTCGCTATCAATCTCATCCTCGTCTGAAGATGAGGATGTAACTGATAAGAATTCCTGATCATCGTCGGTCGCAGATGTTCTGGCAGAATTTGTCCCTGAAATGGTCTTCGTGTGTGTGGGTGCAAATCGGATGGCTCGTGGTGTTGAACCACAGGCCGATTGTTCACCCTTCAACGGCGTTGGTACTGTCGACAGTCTTCCATACCGGGTTTTAGGAGACAGATGATTGCCGCCAATATGGCTCGAATTCCTCCCCTCTTGTTCCGTTGTTAGTTGGTTCAATGGTTTTTCTGCTGGTTTGTCAGGCTGTGTACGCAGCCTCTCAATTGCCACCGCTGTATCTGGACTTACTCTGAATTCGCTGGTGAGAAGCTTGAGTTGAGATTCCGTTGGGCTGCTATTGCTGCACGCGGAATCATCGTTGAGGATTGGTATGGCTTCTTCCGGGGTAACAATTGCCTTTGGGAGGTTCTTAGAGAGATTGAGCCCTTTCCGCTTGGCTTCGTCCATGGTGAGTTGATTCGTACCCTTTTGGATAGCTAAGGACGCGTCGACAATATATTCGAAGGGATCCGATTGCGCCGCAGTGTCAAGTTCATTTTCGGAGAGGTCTGTGTCGTCATCGCATGGTTGGTCGGGTTGGGATACTGTAGAGTCTGTTAACGGTTCGACGTTGGCTGTTTTCGTTGTTTCGTCAATATGTTCCAGCGTTGGTTT
Organism: Ophion ellenae; assembly: GCA_963210295.1. Lineage (NCBI taxonomy): Eukaryota > Metazoa > Arthropoda > Insecta > Hymenoptera > Ichneumonidae > Ophion > Ophion ellenae. Next base: position 10,182,258 of record OY723388.1, read on the forward strand.
CGCCCACATGCTACAGCGGCGAGACTCTAGAACTGGCTCGTCATTTTCTAGTTGAGATTCGGAAAAAGTGGAGTCATGGTGCGTGGTTTTCGTTGCTGTCCGCCCCTTTTCCCGAATTCTACTCGCAATTGTGCTTGTACCCAAGTCTATTACGGGTTTCGCCCCTTTTGATTTAAAATCTGGGTCTTCTCGTGGCGTCAATGGGAAGCTCGCAGCCGAAGGATTTCTTGACAAAGCGTCCGCGTTCAAGTTGGTCTTTCCCTTTTTGTATACGACCTGATATTCGTACTCTTCGAGCTGCAGCCTCTATCTCATCAGTCTTGATGTAGGGTCCTTTACCGAGTGTAGCCAGACCAGCGGTTGGTGATCGGTCACGAGCGTGAATTTTCTTCCGTATATGTACGGCCGAAAAGTTTTTACAGCATATACCATAGCGAGGCATTCCTTTTCTGTTGTCGAGTAATTTTCTTCTACTGCGGTCAACACTCTACTAGCATACTGAACTGGCAAATCTTGACCGAGTTTTTCTCCCTGACTTAGCACAGCACCGATTGCAATATCCGATGCGTCGGTTGTTACTATGAAAGGCCTGTTGAAATCGGGATACTGCAGTATAGGCTCTTTACAGAGTGCGTCGCGCAGATCTTCGAAACAAGCCTGATGTTCATTGGTCCAGAGAAATGTGACTGTCTTTTCCGTGAGGTCAGAAAGCGGTTTGGCGCGACCTGAGAAATTCTCGAGGAATCTCCGGTAGTAACCGGCGAGGCCAAGGAATTCCCTCACGTTCCGTGGATTTTTCGGTACCGGAAAATGTTTGACGGTCCGTAATTTCTTAGGGTCCGGTCGCACACCACCCTCGTTCAATGCATGTCCCAAATAATTGACCTCTTTTCTCAAAAATTCGCATTTATCAATTTGGAGGGATAATCCATTTTCTCGTAAACGTCGAAAAAGTCTTTTGGCTTTTGCTTGATGTTTTTGCAAAGATGACGAGAAGATAAAGATATCGTCTAAGTAAACGAATAGTTCCGTTCCGGTCAGACCCGACAGGACGCTATCCATTAATCGTTGGAATGTGGCTGGGGCATTTTTCAACCCGAAGGGCATTCTGAGAAATTCGAAATGTCCTCTTGGTGTGGTAAAGGCCGTTTTCGGTTGGTCTTTTTCAGCCACTTCAATTTGCTGAAAACCGCTTGCGAGGTCAAAAATCGAGAAATATTTCGCACCTCCCAAACGATCCAAAATTTCTGTAATGTTGGGCAAGGGCTAGCTATCGCCGACGGTTTTCTCGTTGAGTTTTCGATAATCTATTACCATATGCCAACGTCTTTCCCCTTGGGAATCGGGCTTTTTGGGTACAATCCACAGGGGTGAGTTGTATGGCGAGTGTGAGGGTTTAATTATTTTCTTTTCGATTAAGCCTGCGACCTGATTCTTTATTTCTTCTTGATGGATTAAAGGGTATCGGTATTGCTTGCTATGTAATGGTATATCATTAATCGTGGGAATTTCGTGTTGTACGTGAGTTGAGCCGATAAATTCGTCACCTGGTAGATGGAAAACGTCAGAGAATTCCCGGACAAGCTCACGAACGTGCTGACGCTCGACTTTGCTTAGATGCGAAAGTCGCAAGGTTTGCAAAATTTGACTCACCCTTGCCTTAGATGATTTTATTTTGTTTTGTCCAGATGTTAAACAGTCGGAGTCCGAATCTAGCACAGGTTGAGATCCTATGTCGTACGGCTCGAGTTCTTGAGCAAGTATTTCTAGGTCCACGGGTTCGGTCCCCATGTTAGTCGCCACGGCATAGCAAGTTCCATCGTGGTTCCTTACTACAGCATCGTCGATGAGCACATGCGGTCCGAGGTCGATTCGCTGTAAATATCCGTCGTAGACATTGACGTTGCGAACCTTGATTCCAATCTGTTTCCTGCTGGGACCATCCAAATGAATCTTTACCGAATCGAGTTCCTTTAATACGGACTCGAGTTCCTCTTGGTTGTTGAATGGAATGGGGGTGACTGGTTCACGAGAAGTTACCACTGTTTTATGATGGTAGGAAACTTCGACCTCCTCTTGGTGGAAATACGGTGCACCCAGTAATCCGTCAGCGCTCGGTAATCGCTCGCCGCCAAATACGTGGAAGATCGCGTACGAATTACGAATCTTCAAAAGTATCGTTCCGATAGAGCGCACGTGCGTTGGGTCCACTCCCCGGAACTTGCGTGTATCGTCAATATCGATGGTTAAGTCCCCGTCGAGAGCACTGATATGAATTAAATTCAGAGACGAGCCCCCGTCTAGGATGAATTCGGCGTACCCTAATTTGAACTGCGGCGATTGGATCTTAATTCGGGCTGGCGGTATTTCCTTGAGGAAGCAGTATCTAATGTCTTCTGTAGAAACTGTACCTTTCTGTTCTCGTTGTCCTTTGGTTTCCTTTCCTTGATATCGCGGAGTCTTGCGTCCCCGTGGGCTTGGTGATTGCCCTTTGCGCTCGCCCGGGGATGGGCTGGGCGAGCGCCCTCGTAGTTTAAAGACTCCGTTGAGGACGTTCGCTTCATACGTGGTGAAACATAAGGTGACGATGGTCGTGTGTATTTCTGAAACGGTGACCTATCGGTGGAGGCACGTTTCTGATGACCACAACACTGGCAGTGTTTGGCTGGCGAAAAACTCTTGTCCTGTTTGAAGATTCGTCGATGGCGTGTTGTTTGACGGGAACGGTCTTCGTGCTCAACAGACGGGGAATGATCACTGTCAACATGGTATATTTTGCTGCTTGCTTGGTCTTCATCGGATTCCGACACGTCAGCAGTGTCACTCTCCGAACTAGAGGCTGAGCTACTCGAAGAATGATCTCTGCGTTTTGACTTCCTTCGAGATTTGGTCCTTGCCCGGTTGCGGGACCGCGAAGCGCTTTCCTTCCTGGCACCAAGCGCTCGCCGTCGATTGCGTCGCTCCCGTTCTTCTTTGATTGCTAAATCGATGGCATTGTCGAGGGTTTGGGGTTTATGATGAAAAATCGAATAGTAGATCTTCTCGGGTAGGCCACGAAGAAAACTATCGAGTGCGAGAGCCTCCAGGTCTCTAATGCTGCCCGCTGCCTCGGCTGCTGGACGATCGCCGTTTATTGCAGCCCTAGCTCGTCGAACAAGGCCCTCAGTGCGTGCGACATAGTCCTTGACATTTTCGTCGCTGTTTACGTTTGAACGATTTATCTCGGCTGTGTAGGAGCTCGCACTGCGACCTGGCGCTTTAGCCTTTGAGCGCCTAATTAGCGCATTAACGGTGGCGATGCTCTTTCCTTCGACGGAGTTCCATGCCGCACCTCGAAGCTTTGTCAGAACTCCTTTTAGGTACTTTGGTTCGTCCTCGGCTTCGAGTTGTTCAAATAGTTCGGCTACTCTTCTTAGGAAGCTACCGAGAGATTTAGATTCGCCATTATATCGCAGTAGGCTACGTATAGCTTCGCGAATTTCTTTTCGGCGATCGCCTAGCGACGTGCGCTCCAACAGCGACGTAAGCAATTCTTCGGTCGTTGGCATATTTTTGCGTCGTTGATTTTTATACTGTTTAGATCGCTAATATATGCAATTTACCGAGTGAGTTATTAAAAAGTGATCCCACTTCTGACACCAGTTGTTACAAGCCGGATTGTTGTCCGGTTGTAATATTATTATTTTACAATTTTGTGCGCGAGCTGGGGACTCCGGCACATGGATCCTTGTCTGTTTTAAAGCGGCGTAACGCACCTCACCTTTTATTGCTGACGCTGCTGGAGACGTTCGGCGTTCGAATGTAGGTGAATAACCTGCAACGTAGTCACTAGTTCACCCAATTTAACAGTTCACTTTATTCGTCACTTAAAAAGGTCTTACACGGAACGTAATTATAATGTTTCTTGTATATCGAAATAAAATATAATAGAATATAGTTGTGTCGGGGTTATTGGAGAATAATAGGTGATTCGGCTTCGAAATAACACGACACGCAATGCCGCTAAGGTAATTGTCGCGAACGAATATAACGAAGGTGAATGAAGGGCCGCTAAGGTATTTCCTTCATTCGATGAGTTCTTACGCGATCACAATTTCAATGGTAGAAAAGGGCGACACCGGTCGTACCCGCGAGAACCTAAGTACGCGAGCAGATTTGCCACTAAGGAGTGAAGGTCCCTCGACCGATTGTTCGGAAAGTCGCAATAAGACTAAGGAGTCACCAAGTGGATGACGCCTTGAGGATTTCGGCAAATAGCTGCGTTTAAGTTGTCGTGGGGGTGAATTGCGAAAGAATAGATCAGCGATTTTAATGAGGTTTCGCAAAGAGTTCGATTGTTGCATTCCCTTTTTGCTTGCACTAATATTTCGAAACCGGCAAGTTCGTTTCTTGAGGAAAGAAAAGGAATTTAATGATTTATGATCGCAACATGTTGCGACCGTTCGGTGGTATGGAGGCCGCGGAGGCAATGACACGAGTTGAGCAATACGGAAGTATACGGATACGAAAAATGGTCCGTAACAGGGTCTACTGAATTTTATCAAAAATTTTACTGAACATAGTTCAATACGTGAGAAACGTCCAGTAAATTTTTCAGCATGCCGTTATTTCTTGTTCACTGGAAATTAAATGTGTAATTACTCCGTAAATAGTCGACGCTTCCTTTCCATAGGAACTCCTTACGTCAGAACTGGACGCCGCTTATCGGTGCTTAGTTGGAAGAATCTCATGGCATTTGATTGGTGCGTTGGTTGGGACACAATACTCGATACTAGGATGACTTCTCGTCGAGATAAAGTACAGCTTCTCACTGTTTTGCCGCAAACTCTGTCGATAAACAAAGTAATGTCTGAGTTTAATACAAGTAAACAGATGGTACAAATCGCTAAACAGCTATACTCTAAAACGGAAGTGTTATCGACGCCTACTGCCAAAGCTGGAAATGTACTTGATTCAACCACTTCGACAACAGTACAAGCATTTTATCTCGAGAACGAGAATAGTCGTATCCTAGCAGGAAAAAAAGATTTCGTCTCTGTTAAGCAACCTTCTGGCCTGCGCGAAAGAATGCAGAAGAGATTAGTTCTCTGCAATGTGAAAGAGTTGTATCGGAATTTTCGAGACAAGCATCCAGACATGAAAATTGGATTGTCACGATTCGCTACTTTACGACCACCGTTCTGCGTTCTAGCGGAGCAGAGTGATACGCATACTGTGTGCGTTTGTACTTCACACCACAATGTTAAACTGAAGCTCGATGCTTGCAGAATCGGACAGCTCACTTCAGACTGGATCGTCCCGCTGAATGATTACAAGGATTGCATGAAATTTATAGTATGCAAAAACCCCACGGTGGAATGTTTTTCAAGTACTTGCAAACAATGTCCCGGCATCGAACCATTGACCGAAATGCTTAAAATAAAGTTTGATGACGCGATGATTGATACAATCAAATTTTCTCGTTGGATTTCAGTGGACAGATCAACGTTAGAAACTGTGCAGATGTCTGCGGATGACTTCGTAGATACTTTATGTTCTGAGTTAAAAACGTTGCTTCTTCATGATTTTATCGTAAAGCAACAAGCGTCGTACCACCGCACGATCAACGAAAATCTTCAAGAAGGAGAATTCGTCGTCGATTTGGAGTTTGCCCAGAATTACGCATTCGTTACACAGGACGCTTCTCAAGGATTTTACTGGAATAATGACCAGGCAACGATTCAGCCGTTCGTGATTTATTATAGGTCCGAAAATGGAATTGTCAACAAAAACCTGACGATCATCTCTTATTGTCTTGATCACGTAACGAGTTGAGTGTATGCCTTTCAACGGATTCTCGTTCAATGCTTAAAAATATAATTTTCGGTAAAAAAAATGTATTACTTTTTCGATGGAGCCCCACAGCAATACAAGACTTGTAAAAACTTCATCAACTTGGTTCCTCATTAAGAAGACCTCGGTGTGGATGCCGAATGGCATTTCTTTGCCACCGCGCATAGAAAAGGTGCTTGTGATAGAATATCGGGCACAGTAAAGAGACTTGCCGCACGTGCAAGCCTTCAACTATCTCCAGAGAGACAGATTTTGACACCACAACGGCTTTTCGATTGGGCGAAGCAGAATATCAAAGGGATCGACTTTTGCTTTAGCGCGAAAAGCGAGTATGATTTAACAGTGATATTTTTGAAAGAACGGTACGCGAATGCTAAGACCGTACCCGGGACACTGAAGTTTCACGCAGCCATACCTACTGAAGATAAAAATATTAATTTCAAAACGTATTCCTTTTCTACAGCACCGGTCACGAAAGTTATCGTGAAGCGTTAAAAATACTGCAAAAAACGACCCTTTTCAGGGCCACCACATACTAACGAAGAGAATATTTTATATCGGAATAATAGATTTCATACATTTTACTCACGAAAACTGGTACAGTATTAATATTCACGTTGAGTCACATTTTCACTTCGTTGGAGTTCTCGCAACACCACATTAATGCAATTCAATTGTTTAAGACAACTTATTAATTTTATTGCCAGTGAACAAGAAATAAAGGCAAGCTGAAAATTTTTCCGAACGTTTCCCACGTGTTAAACTTTGTTCAGTAAAATTTTTGATAAAATTTAGTAGACCCTAAGGGCCGAAAAAAAATAAAAACGGGATTTTCTCTCCGTTTTTTGGCCATACATTTTCCTTTACTAATCGGATTAATATTCCATTAGCTGTATTAAAAAGAGCGTTTTTTCTGGTCAAAAAGCGCTGGTTAGATTTAAGTTTTGCTGTATTGACACTTATGGGACACACAATTTAAAGTATGTCAAATATTTTATTTTTTTATTTTTCGATTAGGACTTAACAAAAACCACGTCTCAATTGGGGTTAGTAACTAATAACTAACTAGTGAATAAAATATGGAAATGTTTTTATATGATATAAGAAAACGATATATTAACGGATGAAAAATTTTGAAACCCGCGGCCAAAACCTGTCTCGCTACGCATGGATATATATATATATATATATATATATATATATATATAAATTGTAATGGGTCTTAATTCGTTACAGATAAATTTATTGGTTCGGGACTCGAACAGGGAAGAAATTAATGGAGACTCCGAGGTTTTGTGGTATTTTGTAACAATATAAATTTATTCACTTATTTTTTTGGCTCGATAGAATATTAAAAAGGCGCTGGATGTCGGTGTAGTGGTTTGTTTTCGTATCTGTCGCAATTTCCTTCTCGGTCGGTAAGGTTGCTATCTCGTGTGGTAAGTGTGATTGAGTGTACGCTTATCATTGGTCGATATCGTCTACCCCCTCTTTCTCGCTTCTCCCTATGCTCAGGACGTATTGAGTTGTTCGGTGCTCTCGCTTGCGGCGCTGTCCCTCTCTCTTTCTATACGGCGCGTTAAGTTATGACGCGCTCCCGCTCGTGGCGCTGTCCTTCTCCCTATACGGGAGACTCCTAGGGTGTATAGCGTTACGACGCGCTCCCGCTCGTGGCGCGGTGGGTTGCGACGCTCGATCGCGGTCCTCGCCATCAGCGTGCCCTATCGCCCTATGACGCTACTACTTCTCCTTCCTTACTCGTCATATCGTCGCTATCGGTGCGCTCTTCCGATCGATCTACCGGAGCGCGATCGATTATCACGCGTCGATAATTGCTCGCTTATCTATCGCGCCAGGAGATGTCGCCACGCACCGGTCTACGATATCGAGACTCGTCGAGTCCCGACGACCCTTTTTTTTTGTTTACAGGATTTCGCGAGCTATCTCCTCGTCCTTTCTATGTTCCTAATACAAATTTCGATTTTGCTCTTGATGGTGGTGTCTGTGTGTGCGTGTCAGTGTGGCCGAATAAATTCGCTTACCCAGTTACCTCCTAGCCTCTTCTTATCGCCTAATGAGATTTTTGTGTTTAATTTTCGATAACTGCCATTCTTTTGTTTATAACCTTAATTTATTCTTATGCCTATGTTTTGTTCTTACTCGCAAGTATCTTTTCTTTGATACTTTGTTTTTCGTTGATCTTTTAACCCTTTTTCAATTTCTTTCACCTTGACCCTCCATCCACCACGCGTTCCTTCCCTTCCGGTCAGTATTAACGTCGGCTGAGTACCGGCCAAGGTTTATAGATAATTGATAGTACTCTTTTACTCTAGTGCCTCCACCTTTTAGCTGTGTTGCTTCAAGTTAATCTTTCAACCCTTCTCAATTTCTTTCACCTTGACCCTCCATCTACCACGCTTTCCTTCCCTTGCGGTCAATATTAACGTCGGCTGAGTACCGGCCAAAATTTTTAGATAATTGAGAGTACTCTATTACTCTAGTGACTCCACCTTCCAGCTGCTCTGTCGATTTTCCGCCTTCCACACTTTCCTTCCCCTAGGGTCAGTATTAATGTGCTTGGTACCGATCGACTTCCCAGCCAAAGAAGGAGTGCCTTTACCAAACTATCATTAAGAACATACGCAAAGAAATGAATGAGAGTAGTCACTTGTTGGTTAATGGACTTGAAGCTACGATACGAGACATTGCGAGGACACTCGAGGCCGATGTCAAAGCTCTAAAAGATTTGGTGATTCGTAATTCGAACGTCATTGCTGAATTGGACGCACGACTGAGTGGACTGGAAAATGAACGAAAAAAGGAGCGCTCTCGTGCTGGAGCTACATAAGCCTGCTCGACGAAACTATCCGCGTCGACATGCGGACATCCGTGGCTTGTACGAGACCTGGCAAGCTGATCTCGTCGATATGTCATAATACGCGCGTCACAACTCCAAACACAAATTCCTCCTCACCGTCATCGATAACTTCTCAAAATTCGCCTGGGCCGTGCCAATGCTGAGTAAGAATGGCAAAGATGCAGCAGCAGCAATAAAGTCGATCCTCGTTAAGGGACGCATACTGCAGAACTTACACGTTGATCGGGGAAAAGAATTCTACAATTGTGACTTTAAGGCCATCATGAAAGAGTACAATATTCACATGTATTCAACATATAGCAACTTGAAGGCATCCATTTGCGAGCGTTTCAATCGTACTTTGAAGAACGAGATGTGGATGCAATTTAGTCTTCGTGGTAATTATAAGTGGATCGATATTCTTGATAATCTAGTAGCCGAGTACAACGATTCTGTACACCGCACCATTAAGATGAAGCCGAGAAATGTCAACGCGGAAAATGAGAAGCAATTGCAGCAAGTTTTCAAATATACTCCAATGAAAAGATCGCCGAAATTCGCCGTTGGTGATAAGGTGAGAATCAGCAAATTTAAGACTGTTTTCGAAAAGGATTACACCCCAAACTGGACAACGGAAATATTTACAATATATCGAGTGAAAAAAACTCATCCCGTGACGTACCACTTGAAGGACCATAAAGATGAACCGATCGCCGGTGGTTTCTACGAACAAGAGCTTCTCAGTGTCAAGCACCCCGATATCTATCTCATTGAAGCGGTATTGAAGAAGCGCGGTAATCGAATGTTTGTAAAGTGGTTAGGTTTCGACAATAGCCACAATAGTTGGATAAGTAAATCCGATTTGTAGTCGATAATAAAGAAAATTGGAAAATATGTATGTTTTATGACTCTTGACCTGCTGGTCGTCCCCGCATCCCTCCAAGGCCTCTGACCGACTCCGCAGCAGGCTTGCTTCTCCCCCGTCTCGCCGTCGCCCTTTTTTCATGGAACGTGAGGAGATGGGTAGAGTGAATAAACACATGTGATTATAAAAAGTCCGCTTCTTTATTTACGGAAAATAATAAAATCCATTCTTGCACAATATATACAACAAACATAATTTTAACATCGAGTCAACAAAATATATACATAATTTTCACGAGATTTATACATCGATATTCATAAAAAATGTACACAATTTTACATCAAGATTGTGGAAAAAAAATTACAAAACTTTTCACGACTGTATTCTGTAATGCCCCCATGGTAGGGTATCAGAGGTCCCAGGTATGATATACCGCTTATCATCATGTGGACTCAGAGCAATTTTCGTCTCGCGAATGGTGTAGACTTGGTGTAACTTTGATCGAATGCACGTTTGACTACGCTCCATTTCAACTTCTTCATTCAAGCATCGTGCATAATCGTCAAACGTGATTGTCCTCGCCACAACGCTACTCTTGACGCCTTTAACTTTTTTCGTGTCCTTCTTACCCTCGACACGTGTCGCGTACATTTTCGATCGAAGTCCAATGAACTCGGTCATAATTGCACCATTGCATTCGTCTTTCATGAGACCGGGTACCTTTTTGTTGACAAGCGGCATATCATACCTATTGTCCGCTGAATAGTCGCTCGTATCAAATTTTTCAATGTCGCACTTCATGTCTGCATATACATCTTCGCTCTCAATGGCATATATGACGCTATCTGTATCGGTATATATGACTTTACATTTATCTCGATACAGAGGTACCATATACTCATGATGAAATCCATACAAGCACGTTTTGGACATGTCGAGTATGCACATACCCACATATATCGGCTTGTTGAATTTCACCTCGAGATTGCGCCATTCTACGACGACGAGGTTTTCGGAAAAAACGCTTCGGCTGTGGAATTTTGGCTTCGCAATCATTGCCTCCGCGCCATATCTGCCCTCCCATTTTGTGAAAAGCTTTACATCTACATGATTGCGTACATTCTCCATCGTTTTGCCAAAGACCGCATTATTCATTAATTTGAACAAATTCTTTTCGAAATCGTTTTTGGCAAACGTTCGAAACTGGGTATTCAACTCAATATACGAACGCAGCCATGGGGATTGTGTAAACTGTAGGCTTCTATGGAATTTCGTGAGGCGAAGCCCATGGCGTAAGCACTGTTGTAAATTCCAGTAGTGTAAGAGTAGAATAGCTGTAGCGGTTCTGACCCAAGGGGAGGTGGTGTGTCAAGAGTGGTGAAGCCAAGGGGGCGCCACCGTCGAGGGGAGTTCGCCGGGCGCGTGTGACGTCACAGAGAGGCCTATGCGGCGGGAGGTCATGTGGTCCGTGGAGCGACTGGCGGTGGGGGGGGGGGGGGAGGAATCCGCCGTCGATCTGTGTGTGTGTGTGTGTGTGTTTGCATGCGTGCGTGCGTGCGTGCATGCGTGCGTACGTGCGTGTGCATACGTGCATGTGCGCGCGCGCGCGCGCGCGTGTGTGTGTGTGTGTGTGTGTGTGTTACGTAGAGGGCTAAGAAAAGGTGCATGAATTTATCCAGATGTACTTTTTTCTTACGTTGAGCGCCAGGGACCGTCATACCCTATCGCTTCGCATGTGTAACTCGAGCCTCATCATTCCATAGGTTCACACTTGAAAACCCATAAAATTTTATGACAGCATGCGACGAAGACAGTGATCCGGGGGAAAAAATGCATTTCCATTTTACAGGGCTTTAGTATTTCATCTCTGAATGATAATATATATAGGGAGTGCAACGTCGCCCGATCATTTTCGGTGAGCTATTCATAGTTCACACAGCCCATGACGCCCCGGTTCAATCGATTTATTCGCTGCTGGTCCACTATGATTTCACGCACATAATGGACTCCCTTATCTGAGGCATCACCCAATCCACTATCAAATGATTCCGTATCACTGTCCATCTCGGCCAGTTCCATGTCATCATGTGCAAGCACTTCAATGTCCGCGCACTCATCATCGTCATCATCGGCGATATCAATAACGTCTTCGTCTACCCCAACTTCCACTTCGTAGTCATGGGCGATATTCACGACAACCTCCATCTCATCATCGACGAGATCGATCACTTCAATTTGGTTCGACATTTTTCTTAACTGATTTTCCGTTTTCCGACTCTTCCACAAGGACACCTCGGAGGTTGAAGACTGGAATGGCGAAAACTGCTGTTCCGATCCTTCTTCGGATTTCGATTTTTGGATCCTCATAGGCTTATAGTAGGGTGGGGGCTTATTGTAGAAAAAACCTTGCAAGATAGTGCATCCTGGCCAGGGGATAAACGAAAAGTTTTTTTTTCTTTAACTATCCCTGTAGGGGTAGGCATCTGCTGTCCAGAAAAGTGTGCACTCATAGAGGTGAAAGCTGGCCAGGCTCGCCAATCATTGACTTTCGCGATCTCTACAGAACCGCGTCTAGGTCATGGAGACTGAACTGGCGTATTATAAAGAGCATCTTAGAGTTTTTAATATATATTGCCACGTGTTCCAGTATGTATGAAGTCCAGCCTGTTACGAATCATAGCGCTCTTCGCAGAGCAACATCAAACCTAATCAAGTGACACTTGAGGCTATACAGTTTTTACCAAATCAGCCATATTCTGAAAACAATTTTTTTTGTTCGTCGACGTTCAATGCCAGCCTCCGAGCATCGGGAACATTTTGAAAAAATAACATTTCGCTCAAGTAACGTCTTGGCTATCCAAAACACATACGAAAACGAGCTATTTATTACAAAACGATCAACTGTGTGGATCTATGGCCGGAGAATTTTTTTTTAGGCTTCGACCACTGATCCCACTGCATGCACCATTTGAGCATAGATGCACTCGCGGTCTGGAATACTCACAAAAATACTTTTCTTTTTTTGCTCCCGTTGAACCCCGATCGGCTCGTTTTGCGTGTGTATTTATTTTTCATGCTTTCCACGTTAAAAGATATCAGCGTGATATGGAAAAACTCTGTTGGAGGTGATTCTATTACATTTTCCGAGCTAGAAGGGAACGACAAAAATATTTTCTGATAGGAGACCATTTTTAATCGTCGGCAGCGCTCAAAAGTGGCCACACTCTGAATGAAGCAGTGAGTTCACATATCTCTCTGGCAAGACTTTTCAACTCGTTAATATGGAGAACAACAATGAACCATCAGAAGACATCTTGCACAACCAAGCCACGCTCTTAAGTTCGATCGACGACTTTGCTGCGTGGGAGATACAGATCGTCGAGTTCATCGAAGTACTGAAATCGCAAAGCCGAATTAAGCGCCAACTATTATCAACCAAACATCAATAGTCATTGATAGGCCAAATACCGAATCTGGAAGGATTGAAGTATTTCATGTACAGGCATTCTATATGCATGGGTGCAGGACACAGCGGTGATGGGTTAATGTGGCGAGAACTCGACTTGAACGCGTGATGGTCTATACGTCAACTTCTGCTCGATGAATTTCAACAACGTGGAAGTGGTTGAGCTTTACAAAAGATACGTAATCTTACTATAAATGTAAATAAGTATAAATCAATACGCGTTAAATGTTATATCTTATTGCCACGGGAAATAATGATTATGACAGCTGCGATTAATGTGCAATCAAGAGATAATGCACGTTTCGCATGGGTGACAGTTACAGCTTTATACCCAGCTGAACAAAACAGTGACCACGGATCTTCTTACATGCAATATTCAACGGTTTTGAATCTATCGAATATTAGATTCCCAATAACTATAGGTCAAATTTAAAGAAAAAATTGTGCTTCAAAACAATTTATCCATTAATGTGTGTACCACCGAAGAAGACATTGCTCCGATACGCATGGCTCAACATAAAAAGAAGAAAAGCATATCAATTTGCTATACATACAAGATACCGAAGATAACAATGTATGACATATCACATGGATAAAGAACCTGTCAAGCCTCGTGAGCGCAGAACAGAGACAACCATTAAAAAATATATGTATTCCATCGGTGTATGAAGTTAACACAATTACTATATCGTCATATGTGCTAGACGAATTAAACAACAATCTATTATTTCGCCGGTGTCGGCATTACTTTAGATCAACGGATAAACTGCAATCACATGAGATCGATTGTGGAGCAATAAATCACTGCGCCATCCGACTATCAAATGATACTAATAAGTGGCTTCAAATCATCAACTCCAATTGGAAAGCAACACATCCATTCACTGTAAATGCCTACTTGGCGTGTTTTTTTTCAACTAATTATAGAGAGAAGATGAGAGTGTGCAAAGACTGATGCGAAGAACGTAGCAGAGGATATATATCAATATCATGAAGTATTTACTATTGATTACCACATGTGTTTTTCATATGATGAATCACTATCATAGTATCGATCACATCACAGCGCCGATTTCATATCATAGTTTGTGACAGAACTGGAAAAACTAGTGCTGCACATAAAATATATTTTTTACGAAAATTAATGCTCGTCATGAGTTACTTCTAATACCTACACGCTATGGCAATAATTGTCCATTCAGTCATCATCAACTACTAGAGGTAGAAGTTGAATTACTCAAGATACAATGGCGTATGCCCCACATAATATTAGATGAGATCAATAAATTATCATTACATCGACCATTGGAAAGTGGGCGATACTTGAATGTGGGTTTTCGCTCTTGGGATCTATACGACTGTCCATCGCTTCAAAGCACAACGAAACATTCATGGACCGTAAAAGCTGCCTCCCAACTAGAGAAACCAAAATATGTAATTGGTGCGGTGCAGACTGGTAAAAAAGATAATGTATGGCAAAGGACATTATATTATTCACCGACTGCAAACTCACAAGTGCTAAACTTTATGTCAATTCAGGATTCTTTTCTCAAGATGACTCGAATATGGACTTCAAAAAAGTTTCGACATTTTGTTCAATAGGTACTCTCGATTTTGTAAATACCATTATGACTGCAATAGTGATCGTTCTTTACTAACCATCGCTGAGTCTTAATGTAACGACCCTCTCACGGTTAATGATTGATCGCATCAGAAATATGTATTTGTTGGCTGAATCATAAAGATTCATGCAAATAAAATAAATGTAACATTATGTACTTTTTATTCTCCTCACCCCGTACTTAGTTATGTCAGCATCACCAGCTATCGGATTGTGCAACTGAAAACAATATCACTTTCGAATGTGAAACTCATTTTTTTTGTATGGAATTTGATTGAAAATAAATTAATATAATCGCCCAATGATAATCGAAGACATTCATCGGTATACGTTCGTTAGACGTTCGTGAGCCGTTTGTTGGAAGTTTGCGAGGCATTCGAAGGTTTTCGATAGTCGTTCATGAAACGTTCCAGAGACTTCCGAAGACATTCATACGATGTTCGAAGCCATTTAAGAGACGTTCGAAAACATTCATAAGGCGTTTGAAAACACGCATGAGGGGTTCAAAAAGTTTCAAGAGCCTTTCTACGACGTTCATGAGACGTTTGAAGATGTTCGTGAGACATTCAAGAGACTCTCGAAAACGTTCATAAGACGTTTAAAGACATTCATGAGAGGTGCGAAGACCTTCGGAGATTTTCGAAGACGTTCAAGAGATCTGTGACGATATTTATAATACGTTTAAAGACATTGGCGAGGGGTTCGAAGTGGTTTAAGAGACTTTAAAAGACATTTACAAGGGGTTTGAAGACGTTCAAGAAACTTTCGAATACGTTCAAGAGACTTTCGACGACATTCATAATACGTTTGAAGACATTCATGAGGGGTTCGAAGACGCTTAAGAGAGGCTTTCAAAGACATTCACGAGGGGTTTGTCCAAAGACATTCATAATACGTTTGAAGACATTCAAGAGACTTTCGACGACATTCATAAGACGTTTGAAGAGATGCATGAGGCCTTCAAAGAGTTTCAAGAGACTTTCTACCACGATCATGAGACGTTTGAAGATGTTCGTGAGTTATTCAAAAAACTTTCGAAAACGTTCATAAGAAGTTTGAAGACATTCATGAGAGGTGCGAAGACCTTCAGTGACGTTCGAAGACATTCAAGAGATCTTTAACGATATTCATAATACGTTTGAGACATCGATGAGGGGGTTCGACGACGTTTTAGAGACTTTCAAAGACATTCACGAGGGGTTTGAAGACGTTTAAGAAACTTTCGAATACGTTCAAGAGACTTTCGACGGCATTCATAATACGTTTGATTACATTCATGAGGGATTCGAAGACGCTTGAGAGACTTTCAAAAACGTTCACGAGGGGTTCGAAGACGTTTAAGAGACGTTCGACGGCGTACATAATATGTTTGAAGACATTCATGTGGGGTTCGAAGATGCTTAAGAGACTTTCAAAGACATTCACGAGAGGTGCGAAGACATTCAGAAACTTTCGAAGACATTCAAGAGTTCTTTGACAATATTCATAATACGTTTGAAGACATCGATGAGAGGATCGACGATGTTTTAGAGACTTTCAAAGACATTCACGGAGGGTTTGAAGACGGTCAAGAAACTTTCGAATACGTTCAAGAGACTTTCGACGACATTCATAATACGTTTGATTACATTCATGAGGGATTCGAAGACGCTTCAGAGACTTTCAAAAACGTTCACGAGGTGTTCGAAGACGTTTAAGAGACTTTCGACGGCGTACATAATACGTTTGAAGACATTCATGTGGGGTTCGAAGACGCTTAAGAGACTTTTAAAGACATTCACGAGAGGTGCGAAGACATTCAGAAACTTTCGAAGACATTCAAGAGTTCTTTGACAATATTCATAATACGTTTGAAGACATCGATGAGAGGATCGACGATGTTTTAGAGACTTTCGAAGACATTCACGAAGGGTTTGAAGGCGTTCGAGAAACTTTCGAATACGTTCGAGAGACTTTCGGCCACATTCATAATACGTTTGAAGACATTCATGATGGGTTCGAAGACGCTTGAGAGACTTTCAAAGACCTCCACGAGAGGTTCGAAGACGTTCAAGAGACTTTCGACGACATTCATGAGTTCTTTGACAATATTCATAATACGTTTGAAGACATCGATGAGAGGATCGATGATGTTTTAGAAACTTTCAAAGACATTCACGGAGGGTTTGAAGACGTTCAAGAAACTTTCGAATACGTTCAAGAGACTTTCGACGACATTCATAATACGCTTGATTACATGCATGAGGGATTCGAAGACGCTTGAGAGACTTTCAAAGACGTTCACGAGGGGTTCGAAGACGTTTAAGAGACTTTCGACGGCGTACATAATATGTTTGAAGACATTCATGTGGGGTTCGAAGACGCTTGAGAGACTTTTAAAGACATTCACGAGAGGTGCGAAGACATTCAGAAACTTTCGAAGACATTCAAGAGTTCTTTGACAATATTCATAATACGTTTGAAGACATCGATGAGAGGATCGACGATGTTTTAGAGACTTTCAAAGACATTCACGAAGGGTTTGAAGGCGTTCGAGAAACTTTCGAATACGTTCGAGAGACTTTCGGCCACATTCATAATACGTTTGAAGACATTCATGAGGGGTTCGAAGACGCTTGAGAGACTTTCAAAGACCTTCACGAGAGGTTCGAAGACGTTCAAGAGACTTTCGACGACACTCATGATACGTTTGAAGACATTTATGTGGGGTTCGAAGACGCTTAAGAGACTTTCAAATACATTCACGGGAGGTTTGAAGACATTCATGACGTTTGAGTTTGTAATGTATGACAGCGAATTGTTGGGAATGTATGACAGCGAAACTCAAACGTCATGAATGTATTCGATTTATGGATGTCGTCGAAGATCGTATCATGCATGTCGTCGAAGATTTCTGAACGTCTTCGAAAGCCTCTTGAATGTCTTCAAACCTCCCGTGAATGTATTTGAAAGTCTCTTAAGCGTCTTCGAACCCCACATGAATGTCTTCAAACGTAGCATGAATGTCGTCGAAAGTCTCTTGAACGTCTTCGAACCTCTCGTGAAGGTCTTTGAAAGTCTCTCAAGCGTCTTCGAACCCCTCATGAATGTCTTCA
This sequence comes from Ophion ellenae, assembly GCA_963210295.1. NCBI lineage: Eukaryota > Metazoa > Arthropoda > Insecta > Hymenoptera > Ichneumonidae > Ophion > Ophion ellenae. The sequence continues at coordinate 10,199,994 of OY723388.1, forward strand.
AACGTATTATGAATGTGGCCGAAAGTCTCTCGAACGTATTCGAAAGTTTCTCGAACGCCTTCAAACCCTTCGTGAATGTCTTTGAAAGTCTCTAAAACATCGTCGATCCTCTCATCGATGTCTTCAAACGTATTATGAATATTGTCAAAGAACTCTTGAATATCTTCGAAAGTTTCTGAATGTCTTCGCACCTCTCGTGAATGTCTTTAAAAGTCTCTTAAGCGTCTTCGAACCCCACATGAATGTCTTCAAACATATTATGTACGCCGTCGAAAGTCTCTTAAACGTCTTCGAACCCCTCGTGAACGTCTTTGAAAGTCTCTCAAGCGTCTTCGAATCCCTCATGAATGTAATCAAGCGTATTATGAATGTCGTCGAAAGTCTCTTGAACGTATTCGAAAGTTTCTTGAACGTCTTCAAACCCTCCGTGAATGTCTTTGAAAGTCTCTAAAACATCATCGATCCTCTCATCGATGTCTTCAAACGTATTATGAATATTGTCAAAGAACTCATGAATGTCGTCGAAAGTCTCTTGAACGTCTTCGAACTTCTCGTGAAGGTCTTTGAAAGTCTCTCAAGCGTCTTCGAACCCATCATGAATGTCTTCAAACGTATTATGAATGTGGCCGAAAGTCTCTCGAACGTATTCGAAAGTTTCTCGAACGCTTTCAAACCCTTCGTGAATGTCTTCGAAAGTCTCTAAAACATCGTCGATCCTCTCATCGATGTCTTCAAACGTATTATGAATATTGTCAAAGAACTCTTGAATGTCTTCGAAAGTTTCGGAATGTCTTCGCACCTCTCGTGAATGTCTTTAAAAGTCTCTTAAGCGTCTTCGAACCCCACATGAATGTCTTCAAACATATTATGTACGCCGTCGAAAGTCTCTTAAACGTCTTCGAACACCTCGTGAACGTTTTTGAAAGTCTCTCAAGCGTCTTCGAATCCCTCATGAATGTAATCAAACGTATTATGAATGTCGTCGAAAGTCTCTTGAACGTATTCGAAAGTTTCTTGACCGTCTTCAAACCCTCCGTGAATGTCTTTGAAAGTCTCTAAAACATCGTCGATCCTCTCATCGATGTCTTCAAACGTATTATGAATATTGTCAAAGAACTCTTGAATGTCTTCGAAAGTTTCTGAATGTCTTCGCACCTCTCGTGAATGTCTTTGAAAGTCTCTTAAGCATCTTCGAACCCCACATGAATGTCTTCAAACATATTATGTACGCCGTCGAACGTCTCTTAAACGTCTTCGAACCCCTCGTGAACGTTTTTGAAAGTCTCTCAAGCGTCTTCGAATCCCTCATGAATGTAATCAAACGTATTATGAATGTCGTCGAAAGTCTCTTGAACGTATTCGAAAGTTTCTTGAACGTCTTCGAACCCCTCGTGAATGTCATTGAAAGTCTCTAAAACGTCGTCGAACCCCCTCATCGATGTCTCAAACGTATTATGAATATCGTTAAAGATCTCTTGAATGTCTTCGAACGTCACTGAAGGTCTTCGCACCTCTCATGAATGTCTTCAAACTTCTTATGAACGTTTTCGAAAGTTTTTTGAATAACTCACGAACATCTTCAACCGTCTCATGATCGTGGTAGAAAGTCTCTTAAAACTCTTTGAAGGCCTCATGCATCTCTTCAAACGTCTTATGAATGTCGTCGAAAGTCTCTTGAATGTCTTCAAACGTATTATGAATGTCTTTGGACAAACCCCTCGTGAATGTCTTTGAAAGCCTCTCTTAAGCGTCTTCGAACCCCTGATGAATGTCTTCAAACGTATTATGAATGTCGTCGAAAGTCTCTTGAACGTATTCGAAAGTTTCTTGAACGTCTTCAAACCCCTTGTAGATGTCTTTTAAAGTCTCTTAAACGACTTCGAACCCCTCGCCAATGTCTTTAAACGTATTATAAATATCGTCACAGATCTCTTGAACGTCTTCGAAAGTCTCCGAAGGTCTTCGCACCTCTCATGAATGTCTTCAAACGTCTTATGAACGTTTTCGAGAGTCTCTTGAATGTCTCACGAACATCTTCAAACGTCTCATGAACGTTGTAGAAAGGCTCTTGAAACTTTTTGAACCCCTCATGCGTGTTTTCAAACGCCTTATGAATGTTTTCGAACGTCTCTTAAATGGCTTCGAACATCGTATGAATGTCTTCGGAAGTCTCTGGAACGTTTCATGAACGACTATCGAAAATCTTCGAATGCCTCGCAAACTTCCAACAAACGGCTCACGAACGTCTAACGAACGTATACCGATGAATGTCTTCGATTATCATTGGGCGATTATATTAATTTATTTTCAATCAAATTCCATACAAAAAAAATGAGTTTCACATTCGAAAGTAATATTGTTTTCAGTTGCACAATCCGATAGCTGGTGATGCTAACATAACTAAGTACGGGGTGAGGAGAATAAAAAGTACATAATGTTACATTTATTTTATTTGCATGAATCTTTATGATTCAGCCAACAAATACATATTTCTGATGCGATCAATCATTAACCGTGAGAGGGTCGTTACATTAAGACTCAGCGATGGTTAGTAAAGAACGATCACTATTGCAGTCATATTGGTATTTACAAAATCGAGAGTACCTATTGAACAAAATGTCAAAACTTTTTTGAAGTCCATATTCGAGTCATCTTGAGAAAAGAATCCTGAATTTACATAAAGTTTAGCACTTGTGAGTTTGCAGTCGGTGAATAATATAATGTCCTTTGCCATACATTATCTTTTTTACCAGTCTGCACCGCACCAATTACATATTTTGGTTTCTCTAGTTGGGAGGCAGCTTTTACGGTCCATGAATGTTTCGTTGTGCTTTGAAGCGATAGACAGTCGTATAGATCCCAAGAGCGAAAACCCACATTCAAGTATCGCCCACTTTCCAATGGTCGATGTAATGATAATTTATTGATCTCATCTAATATTATGTGGGGCATACGCCGTTGTATCTTGAGTAATTCAACTTCTACCTCTAGTAGTTGATGATGACTGAATGGACAATTATTGCCATAGCGTGTAGGTATTAGAAGTAACTCATGACGAGCATTAATTTTCGTAGAAAATATATTTTATGTGCAGCACTAGTTTTTCCAGTTCTGTCACAAACTATGATATGAAATCGGCGCTGTGATGTGATCGATACTATGATGGTGATTCATCATATGAAAAACACATGTGGTAATCAATAGTAAATACTTCATGATATTGATATATATCCTCTGCTACGTTCTTCGCATCAGTCTTTGCACACTCTCATCTTCTCTCTATAATTAGTTTTAAAAACACGCCAAGTAGGCATTTACAGTGAATGGATGTGTTGCTTTCCAATTGGAGTTGATGATTTGAAGCCACTTATTAGTATCATTTGATAGTCGGATGGCGCAGTGCTTTATTGCTCCATAATCGATCTCATGTGATTGCAGTTTATCCGTTGATCTAAAGTAATGCCGACACCGGCGAAATAATAGATTGTTGTTTAATTCGTCTAGCACATATGACGATATAGTAATTTTGTTAACTTCATACACCGATGGAATACATATATTTTTTAATGGTTGTCTCTGTTCTGCCCTCACGAGGCTTGACAGGTTCTTTATCTATGTGATATGTCATACATTGTTATCTTCGGTATCTTGTATGTATAGCAAATTGATATGCTTTTCTTCTTTTTATGTTGAGCCATGCGTATCGGAGCAATGTCTTCTTCGGTGGTACACACATTAATGGATAAATTGTTTTGAAGCACAATTTTTTTTTTTAATTTGACCTATAGTTATTGGGAATCGAATATTCGATAGATTCAAAACCGTTGAATATTGCATGTAAGAAGATCCGTGGTCACTGTTTCGTTCAGCTGGGTATAAAGCTGTAACTGTCACCCATGCGAAACGTGCATTATCTCTTGATTGCACATTAATCGCAGCCCTCATAATCATTATTTCCCGTGGCAATGAGATATAACATTTAACGCGTATTGATTTATACTTATTTACATTTATTGTAAGATTACGTATCTTTTGTAAAGCTCAACCACTTCCACGTTGTTGAAATTCATCGAGCAGAAGTTAAAGTATAGACCATCACGCGTTCAAGTCGAGTTCTCGCCATATTAACCCATCACCGCTGTGTCCTGCACCCATGCATATAGAATGCCTGTACATGAAATACTTCAATCCTTCCAGATTCGGTATTTGGCCTATCAATGACTATTGATGTTTGGTTGATAATAGTTGGCGCTTAATTCAGCTTTGCGATTTCAGTACTTCGATGAACTCGACGATCTGTATCTCCCACGCAGCAAAGTCGTCGATAGAACTTAAGAGCGTGTCTTGGTTGTGCAAGATTTCTTCTGATGGTTCATTGTTGTTCTCCATATTAACGAGTTGAAAAGTCTTGCCAGAGAGATATGTGAACTCACTGCTTCATTCAGAGTGTGGCCACTTTTGAGCGCTGCCGACGATTAAAAATGGTCTCATACCAGAAAATATTTTTGTCGTTCCCTTCTAGCTCGGAAAATGTAATAGAATCACCTCCAACAGAGTTTTTCCATATCACGCTGATATCTTTTAATGTGGAAAGCATGAAAAATAAATACACACGCAAAACGAGCCGATCGGGGTTCAACGGGAGCAAAAAAAGAAAAGTATTTTTGTGAGTATTCCAGACCGCGAGTGCATCTATGCTCAAATGGTGCATGCAGTGGAATCAGTGGTCGAAGCCTAAAAAAAAATTCTCCGGCCATAGATCCACAAAGTTGATCGTTTTGTAATAAATACCTCGTTTTCGTATGTGTTTTGGATAGCCAAGACGTTACTTGAGCGAAATGTTATTTTTTCAAAATGTTCCCGATGCTCGGAGGCTGGCATTGAACGTCGACGAACAAAAAAAATTGTTTTTAGAATATGGCTGATTTGGTAAAAACTGTATAGCCTCAAGTGTCACTTGAATAGGTTTGATGTTGCTCTGCGAAGAGCGCTATGATTCCTGACAGGCTGGACTTCATACATACTGGAACACGTGGCAATATATATTAAAAACTCTAAGATGCTCTTTATAATACGCCAGTTCAGTCTCCATGACCTAGACTCGGTTCTGTAGAGATCGCGAAAGTCAATGATTGGCGAGCCTGGCCAGCTTTCACCTCTATGAGTGCACACTTTTCTGGACAGCAGATGCCTACCCCTACAGGGATAGTTAAAGAAAAAAAAACTTTTCGTTTATCCCCTGGCCAGGATGCACTATCTTGCAAGGTTTTTTCTACAATAAGCCCCCACCCTACTATAAGCCTATGAGGATCCAAAAATCGAAATCCGAAGAAGGATCGGAACAGCAGTTTTCGCCATTCCAGTCTTCAACCTCCGAGGTGTCCTTGTGGAAGAGTCGGAAAACGGAAAATCAGTTAAGAAAAATGTCGAACCAAATTGAAGTGATCGATCTCGTCGATGATGAGATGGAGGTTGTCGTGAATATCGCCCATGACGACGAAGTGGAAGGTGGGGTAGACGAAGACGTTATTGATATCGCCGATGATGACGATGATGAGTGCGCGGACATTGAAGTGCTTGCACATGATGACATGGAACTGGCCGAGATGGACAGTGATACGGAATCATTTGCTAGTGGATTGGGTGATGCCTCAGATAAGGGAGTCCATTATGTGCGTGAAATCATAGTGGACCAGCAGCGAATAAATCGATTGAACCGGGGCGTCATGGGCTGTGTGAACTACGAATATCTCACCGAAAATGATCGGGCGACGTTGCACTCTCTATATATATTATCATTCAGAGATGAAATACTAAAGCCCTGTAAAATGGAAATGCATTTTTTCCCCCGGATCACTGTCTTCGTCGCATGCTGTCATAAAATTTTATGGGTTTTCAAATGTGAACCTATGGAATGATGAGGCTCGAGTTACACATGCGAAGCGATAGGGTATGACGGTCCCTGGCGCTCAACGTAAGAAAAAAAGAACATCTGGATAAATTCATGCATCTTTTCTTAGCCCTCTACGTAACACACACACACACACGCGCGCGCGCACATGCACGTATGCACATGCACGTACGCACGCATGCACGCACGTACGCACGCATGCAAACACACACACACACACACACACACACACACACACACACACAGATCGACGGCGGATTCCCCCCCCCCCCCCCCCCCACCGCCAGTCGCTCCACGGACCACATGACCCCCCGCCGCATAGGCCTCTCTGTGACGTCACACGCGCCCGGCGACCTCCCCTCGACGGTGGCGCCCCCTTGGCTTCACCGCTCTTGACACACCACCTCCCCTTGGGCCAGAACCGCTACAGCTATTCTACTTGTAAGATGTAGCGTTTTTTATCGCAGACGGTTGCTAGCAGCGTTTCCTGCTGCATACCCAGTGGTTTTTCGTGTATTGGGCAAAACGGTAGGTCTTTGTGCGCATCATGTAGAGATTGGGGATATTCCAAGTCGACTTGGTGAGTCTAGCGCGATGCATGATGGATCGAAATTGGACACGTCGTTGACCCATCGAAAATCTGCATATGGCATGGGTTGGCACATTGCCCATCCATACAAATTGTTGACGTCAAAATACATCAAGTATGATGATTCTTTCGATGGATCAAACGACTCCAAGTACTTGTCATTAGCGTGTGCATATCGGTTCGAGCATTGACTCAGACCACCGCGTATACCCCGCTCAACGAATAAATCCATGTCGATGTCAGTTAGTAATTCAAACTTGACATTTGAGTGTTGTAACATTGCATCCCAGGTGTATCCGGGCAATGTGTAGTAATACACGGGATCTAGACCATAGCTCTCAACGCATGTATTTCGAAAGTTTTCGAAAATATCGGCTAATAACAAGACATCTGTCTTCAGATACAAATCGCTATAGTCGCCCAGCGTTCGAATGAAGAACCGCTCCCAAACGTTCTCAGCATGTGCGTACTCGCTCTCACATCCTGTAGCATCTGTCAGGGAACTGTAAAATGCGTCACGTGGTGGTAGGCAAGTGTCGTCTAGCTTCGTCACGTCATCGATATATTCATAAGGGAAGACCCCTTTTCGCGTCAACAACTTGAAATCGTCTGTCGAGAGAGTTGGGAATTGTGTGCGAAAAATTTTGAGTTTTTCGTCGGTCAAGAATGATGCTCATTTGTCGAGACTCGTGTTGAGGAATTTGTAAGAGTCGATAAAGCGCAATTGGATCTTGTGTTTTGAATCGTCTTCAATTTCAACATGCTTCGTGAAGGAGATGTATTTCTCCTTTGTGATTGGAAGCACATCGGTTTTTCCTTCGAACGCTGTGGCTACTTCCTTCATTATAAAATGCGCATCGTAACCGGATAAATTGTGGAAAACTACTGGAATGAAAAATGACTGCTTGTAATTTAGGTTGCAGTTGGAATGGGCAGGGCCTCTATAGCGCCCAGTCAGATGGCAATGATCTCGAACGCGTACATCTTCTTGCGCAAATGGTTTCTCACATATGTGACATTGAGTCGCTGCTCGAAAACTAGCCCACTCACTCGGTGTTAAATGCACCATAGATACATTATCACAGAAAGTTTCTTTTATCCGTAGTGTCTTTTATCCAATCGACCTCATGTGATCGTAATTTTTCCTCTGAACCGAAGTAGTGCAAACACCTGCAAAAAAAAAGATTGTTTTGTTTATTTCGTCTAGCATATATAATCACATACATGTATATTCTGTTAGCTACATACCGATCACAGATATATTTTTATGCTCCATTTTGGTCAGTTGTGCCCTCACGAGTCTCGACAGGTTCTTGATCCATACGAAGTGCCCCACATTGTTGTCCTCAGTATCTTGCATGTACAGCAAATTGATGTGCTTATCCTTCTTATTTTGAGTCACGCGTATTGGAACAATGTCCTTTTTGGTGGTGGTAGTATACACGTTGATCGATACATTGTTATGAGCTTCAAATTTCTTTATTTGATGTATCGTCACCGGAAATTCGATATCCTGGAGATTCAGTACTGTCGAATAATGAGGGTAAGAAATTGAACGGGCGCTATCTCGTTCGGCTGGGTATAGAGCAGCGACAACTGCCCATGCGAAACATGCGTTATCGTCGGATTTGACGTTAACCACAGCTCTCTTCACCATTATTTCGCGCGGTAATGATATGGAGCACCCGGCACGCATCGGATTATACTTATTCACATTTATTGTGAGGTGAAGTATTTTCTGCAGAGCCCAGCCACTATCACGTTCTTGAAATTCATCGAGTAAGGTTAAAGTGGGCTCCATAACGCGTTGCTGGTATTACTCATTCAAATCGCTTGTGCTAAATAGTTCGCAGTTCCGCGTGTTGATACTTTTATTCGCATGTTTGTCACCACTCGCGAATTCACCATTAAACACTGTGTTGATTTTGATGCTGTTGTGTTTGCAGATAGTATTTTGCACATGTTAAAGCACTAGGTCGCGAGCATCGTTGAGAAATTGCCGTGGTTCGATGTGGTTGCGATTGATTACGGAACCGGTCAATATTCGACTATTAAAGGATGTGTCAATCTCTCGCCAGATTAGCCCATGATGACCGTGTCCTGCACCCGTGTGTATAAAATGATTACGCACAGAATTCCTCAACCCTTCCAGCCGCGCTATTTGGGCTATCAATGACTGTTGAAGTCCAATCGATAGTCGCGGGCGCTTAATCCGGCTTTGCGTTTCCGATTCTTCGATAAACTCAACGCACCGTGTTTCCCACACAGCAAAATCTTCGTATGAACTTAGAAGCGCCGCTTGATCGTGCAAGATTTGTTCTGACTTCTCCGCGTTGCCCTCCATATTTGATGAAACGAGGCTTCCCAAAAGAGATGATGTTCACTAACTGACTGCTCAATCCAAAGTGCGAACACTTTTGAGCGCAGCAGATCATTAAAAATAGTTTTCCCCTTTAGACATTTTTCGTCTTTCCCTACCATCTCGGAAAAAATCACCAACCCACGAGAATTTTCTAATATCGCATTGGATTGCCGGGAAAAATAAAAGAGCATCTCAGCCGAGATGCGTGTAATGAAAAAAAAAATTCATAGGCTCTCCATCGGTGCTCAAGTGGTCCACGGTTGAAGCCTAAAAAGGGTCTTTATCCATAGATCTCCGAAAGTTTATAGTTTTTCAAAATGAACACCCCGTTATCATATATATGCGGGGAATAGCGAAGCAACAAAAAAAAATCTAATAGCTTGGAGAGTGGTGTTAACGCCGAAAAAATCCTTAACCATGGGGCTAACTTGTCCAGACCTGCATGATCTCAAGTGTCGGCATCAAGGCTTGACGTTGCACTCTCTGTAAATATTAACATTCAGAGATGAAAAACTAATGCCCTGTAAAATGGAAATGCATTTTTTTCCCCGGATCACTGTCTTCGTCGCATGCTGTCGTAAAATTTTATGGGTTTTCAAGTGTGGACCTATGGAATGATGAGGCTCGAGTTGCACATGCGAAGCGATAGGGTATGACGGTCCGTGGCGCTCGACGTAAGAAAAAAAAGAGTCGTAAAATTTGAGACTTTCGGACGAGGTGGTTGAAACGTTGCAGTGTATAACAGTTTCTCGGACATGAGCCTCCGTCGAGATAGTTGAAAAAAAAACATCTGGATAAATTCATGCACCTTTTCTTAGCCCTCTACGTAACTTCTTAAGAGACAACGTCACACACACACACACACACACACACACACACGCCGACCTCCCCACGACCGTAGCGCCACCTTGGCTTCCATACACGCCCGCACGCACGCACACACGCCGACCTCCCCACGACCGTAGCGCCACCTTGGCTTCCCTACACGCACGCACGCACGCATGCACATACACACAAAACACTTATCGACCCCCCCCCCCCCCCCCGCCAGTCGCTGCACGGACCACATGACCCCTCCACATAGGCCTCTCTGTGACGTCACACGCGCCCGGCGACCTCCCCTCGACGTTGGCGCCACCTTGGCTTCACCACTCTTGACACACCACCTCCCCTTGCGTTAGAACCGCTACAGCTATTCTACTTTGATGACAGCGGTGGGATTCGAACTCACGCTCTTTCGGGCTGGTGACATTTCATAAAATTCATCGAAGAAAAAAAAATGTATTCGAATAATGAAGGTCACAAACTTCGAAATTGTTGTATCTCTTCTTTAAAAAAGGTGATTTTTGGGTTTTAACAAGTGTTGAAATAAAATTTGATAAAAGTAATGAAACGCGTTTCTAAAAACAAAATTTGATGAAACGCGTATTTAAAAATAAAATTTTATTAAATGCGTATTTAAAAATAAAATCTTATATAACGCGTATTTATAGATAAAATTTTATTAAACGCGTATTTACAAATAAAATTTGATAAAACGCGTATTTAAGAATAAAATTTTATATAACGCGTGTTTCAAAATAGAATTTATTAAAACGCGTATTTTAAAATGAAATCTTATAAGACGCGTATTTAAAAATAAAATATTATTAAACGCGTATTTAAAAATAAAAACAAAATAAATAAAAACAAAAATAAACAATAGGACAATCAGAAGATTGTTTTCATTGTTGTTTTGAAACAAACAAAATAAATCAAAACAAGAAGAAACAATAGGACAAATCAGAAGATTGTCCTGATTGCTGTTTCGAAACAAACAAAATAAATCAAAACAAAAATACACAATAGGACAAATCAGAAGATTGTCATCATTGTTGTTTTGAAACAAAACAAAATAAATCAAAACGAAAATAAACAATAGGAAAAATCAGAAGATTGTCCTCATTGTTCTTTTGAAACAACCAAAATAAATCAAAACAAAAATAAACAATCGGACAAATCAGAAGATTGTCCTTATTGTTGTTTTGAAACAAAACAAAATAAATCAAAACAAAAATGAACAATAGGACAAATCAGAAGATTGTCCTGATTGTTGTTTTGAAACAAACAAAATAAACAATAGGACAAATCAGATGATTGTCCTCATTGCTGTTTTGAAACAAAACAACAATAAACAATAAGACAAATCAGAAGGTTGTCCTCATTGTTTTGAAACAAAACGAAATAAAAATGTCGAATCAAAAAAACGGCACAGATCGCTCTAGCCTCCTCACATAGGAAGAGCTAATAAAACTACAGGATCAACTGATCGAAAAACAACGCGAGCTGGCTGAATTTGAAGAAGCCAGCAGGTCACGCGAAGTAGAACTCGAGGAAAGACTCTTGGAAGTCCATGAAAGAGAAATCGCACTCCTTAAACAGGGAAACACAGGGCACGTACCGGAAGAAAGGGGCGAGTGTCCCGAAACCCGTGGCGACTTCAATGCAACGTTGTGGGCCGAACTTAAAAACGTAAAAAGGGAATTAAGCGACTTGAAGTTACGCACCATAAATGAGGTGCCAAACAGTGCCCCTGAAACAGGCAATAGTGGGGGTTTTAACACGCACTTGTCATTTAAAGACGTTCTCGAATCAGTCCCCACCTTCAGTGGAAGTAATATTCCGGTTCTAAAGTTTTCTCGCGCCTGTAGAAGAGCCAAAGATATGCTCACACCGTCTCTCGACCAACATTCACGCGACTATTACGCAATAAGTTAACGGGTCGCGCTCATACGGCTATCGAAGCCGACACGTTTTGGACGGTCACCGCGTTTACCGAGCGTCTCAAAGAAATGATTGGGGAATCAAAGTCGGTGAACCAATATAAGGGCAAACTGGGAAACATCAGAAAGGGTAAAACAGAGCATGTACTCGACTATATAAGCCGCGTAAAAGATCTCCATGCCGCGATTTGCGAGAGAGAAGCCGAGTCTTCGGGTCGGTTGTCACGTATGTAAAAAGAGTCTCTCAAGGATGAGACCATGGAATGTTTTGTTGGGGGTCTCCCACCCGATTTTCGGCTCCGTTTAAAATTCGAAGGGTATTCTAATCTCAGCGTGGCCTATCAAACCGCGGTAAAAATCGAAAAGGAAATGGAGCGCGATAGATTGCGATTTTAAGAAGCAAGTAAAACTTTGAAGGGCGCAACTAACGCGCAGCAGCAAACTAAAACTGAAAAACCAAAGCCGTCAGTGTGTGGTCACTGTAAAAGACGTGGCCACCTGGACGAGACCTGATCCCGGGTAGGTCAAGCAGCGTCTACTACGTCCGCGTTAAAAATATCGATGCTAAAGAAGGATATATCCCGCGTATAAAAATAGGCGAGGGAATATTCGTAGGCGAAGCCGCAGTGAGTAACAAAAAAGGCGTAGCGTACATGAGAGCATTCAACACTACTGGAGAGAATGTGGAACTCGCCGTTCCGACAGTGACTTTAAAGCCTTTCGAGCTCCACAATCCAAACCCAGAAAAAAGTCACAATGCACGCGGGCCACCAGGCAAGGAAAAATGACCAGACCTGGATAGAGATTCGCGGGATCGGCCATGTGTCGAATGTCGTGCGCACGACCAAAGTATACACGCGGTAAAGTCAAATCAAATCGATGTAAACGCAAGGGTCTCAAAAATAAGATCGCTGCTTAGACTCGAACACCTCAATGACGAAGAGCGGGTAAGTGTAGGAAGATCCATTAAGAACGCAAACGATCTCTTCCATATTCCCGAGGAACTTTTAGACCATACTAGAGCAATCGAACATAAAATCGTTACAACGGATGATCAACCAGTTTTCGTGCGGCAATATTGATTTCCGCCCGGGCATAAAGACGAGATCACCAAACAAGTCGGCTATCTATTAGAGGGTAAAATCATCGAACTCTCGATTTCGCTATATAGCTCACCGTTTTGGATCGTACCGAAAAAGGCCGATTCACAGGGGAAACCTAGATGGCGGATGGTAATAGACTAGCAACATTTCAACGAAAAGAGCATCGGGGACGCCTACCCACTTCCTAATATAACGGAAATTCTTTATCAACTGGGTAGTGCAAAATACTTCTCCGTGTTCGATTTGGCAAGCGGGTTTCATCAAATACCGGTACACCCACAACACACACACAAAACTGCATTCACAACGCCATTTGGACAATATCAGTTTTCCCGAATGCCCTTCGGGCTCAAAAATGCTCTGCCCACGTTCCAACGTTTGATGGACCGTGTGCTCTGTGGCTTACAAGGAGTAGAACTATTTGTATACCTCGACGATATAGTATTATACGCGAGTTCATTAAAAGAACACAAGGATAAATTCAAAGTTCTAAGCGAAAGATTGCGAAAAGCGCATCTAAAACTTCAGCCAGACAAATGCGAGTTCTTGCAAAAAGAAGTAGTATACTTAGGTCATGTTATAAGCGAAGACGGCGTTAGGCCGGACCGGAAAAAACTCGAAGCGCTAGAAAATTATCAGCGGCCGACTAACCCGACAAAATTAAGCAGTTTCTTGGCTTGGCTGGATACCACAGCCGATTTATTAATAATTTTTCGGGTATTGCAAGACCGCTAACTCAACCATTGAAAAAGGAGACGGTCTTTAAGTGGAGCATTACGCAGGAAGAAGCGTGTGCCAAATTACGCGATTTACTTTGTAAAGAGCCCGTACTACAACATCCGAACATTAATGCGCCGTTCATTATCACGACGGCCGCATCGGCGGTTGCAATTGGTGGTGTGCTCAGTCAAGGTAAGATCGGCAGTGACCGACCTATAGCGTACGCATCTCAAACATTAAATAAAGCAGAGGAAAAATATCCTGTCATAGAAGAGGAATGTCTTGCGATCGTTTACTGCAATTATTTTCGGCCTTACGTGTATGGTAGGGAGTTGTCACTGGTAGCAGACCACAGACCATTAGTTTGGCTGCATTCAGTGAGGGATCCCGCCAATCGGCTAGTTGCGTGGCGTTTTAAACTCGAAAACTATCAATACAAAAATGTTTATAAGCCTGGGAGGGCAAAATGTAATCCCGATGCATTGTCGCGAAACCCTCCTGAATGTAACAAATCTATTTTTGTCGTGACCCCGGTCCGCACGCGAGCGCATCTCGACGTATCTGACAATAAAGATACCATAACGTTTAGGAGATCCAAAAAACGAAAGGTCGACCAAGAAGAATCGGCTGACTGCGGACAAGGAGGTAGTAAAGAGGTAACACAGACCGAACCATCGGTAGTAGACCCTAATAACGACAACGATTCAATTCAAGCCGAAACGTGCGGTAGTAAGAGTTCCGAAACAACGGACAACATGTCTGTCAGCGGAGCCCATTCTTCTACCGACTCTAGTAGGTCAGCTTCACCGATAGAATGCGAAACATTCACTGTTACCGAAACTAGGGACAAACTGTCCATAAGAAAAGACAATCTAGCTTTCATAATCACAACAAAAAAACCAGGCTGTAGACGAAGGAGCTAAAGACTTGGCGTCTGCACTAATTTTGCCAATATATAGTGACCTAAATCTTTTGCGAGCGGGAGTGACGCGCGTCGGAAACCGAACATTAATCGGCTTTCCTGTAAAAAACGATTTTCGTGCCAATGTCGCAGAGGAAGACTTAAACGAATCAATGGAGTCACTCCGAGACGTCATAGTCGAACTAAGGTTAAAATCTGTGAGTGTTGCGCGAACTGAGACTATCGATAATATCCCTTGGGAACAAACGCTAGCGATGGTCCGAAATCACCTCAAAGATTTACCAATACAACTTACAATATGTAAACAACTAGTACGCGTTCCTGCCGTAGAAGAACGAAGAGCCATCATGGAAGAGTGCCACGAGTCGTTGGTCGGGGGCCACAAGGGCGTCACGAAGACGTACAATCGAATTCGGGAAAATTACTTCTGGGCGAATATGAAGGCCGAAGTTTAGAAATATATCCAGCATTGTCGCAGTTGCCAGCTGAGAAAACTCGTAAGGGTCAAAACAAGACAGCCGATGATAATCACGGGCACCCCGGGCAACGCTCTCGGCAAAATAGCAATGGACATCGTGGGTCCGTTTCCTGTCACTCGAAAAGGCAATACAAGCATCCTAATGATACAGGACCTCTTGACAAAGTACTCGCTAGCGATTCCAATGCAGCGTACGACAGCATCGGATATAGTCGATGCTGTTGTCAAACATTTCATCACGCGGTTCGGAGCACCCAAAGCAATCTTGACAGACCAGGGTACAAACTTTTTTAGCAGCCTGATGAGGGGATTCTCAACCAAATTCAGGATCAAACAGTTCAGGACTGTGTCGTTCCACCCTCAATCTAATGGATCCATCGAGCGTTCTTGACCATGTTCTCGTAGAATATTTGAAACATTACATCAATCAACAGAACGATTGAGACGAATTCTTGGAAATGGCTATGTTCTCGTACAATACCAGTCGTCACGAGGGAACGGGGTTCACGTCTCACGAGCTTGTGTTTGGGAAAATTGCAAGGAAACCAGCAAAAAGCGACAGGATCAAGGAACATCAGGAGCCGACATATGCAGAATATCTTCGCGGACTGTTTACAGGGATCCACGGTCTTCTAGAGTTAGCCGCCGAAAAACTACGCAGTGCTAAAAACCAAATCAAAAGTGTATTAAGACAAAAAACAAAACGTCCAAAAATTCAAGGTCAGGGATAGGGTTCTCCTATTAGAGGAACCCAAAACGGGAAAATTCTATGAACAATATACGGGTCCCTGTGAAGTCTTCGAAATCCTCCCAAATAGTAACATAAAAATTAAGTTGAGGGGCAGGCCAAAAGTTGTCCATGCAAATAAATTACGGGTGACAAAACTACAATGAACCCTATTTTCAGGCCATGTTGAAACTCGGACGGGTCGACCAGATGCTCTGCGCCATGTTCGGCTTGGTCGTCGCCATCGCACTTATAGGCAGAGTACACCAAGTTACTGCTCTCGTTGGATACGATTGTGGAGGATCGACGCTAAACGTCACCACCTTGTTCTTAAACGATGTAAAAGAGTGCGACATCCCCTGGACAGACCCGGAGCTGATACCAACATTCATACAGCTGCTCCAACTATCCGAGTTCTCAGACACCGCGATAATCCAATGCAGAATCGAGATTTCCCGCATCATCACACACTGCGGGCTGCACTCACATAGCTCATTGGAACACAATGGATTCCAAGAATATCTCCACGAACTGGACGAGACATCTTGTCGCCGCGTACACGAGACAGGGGTCATTCGAATTGGTTACGCGGCCGAGGTTCACGGACTTCGCCGCAATGACACCACATCTAGAAGCATAACGCTAGCTGGGTCAATAACCACGAGTCGCCAATGCCAAGGAACTCAATACAGCGACCCGTTCGGTACCTTGAGCGATGTGGTCGTACTAGCACCATTGAAGATTTCGCTGTTTAATTATCAAGCCGCGTTCAACCTACAAACGGGAAAGGTAGTTCTACAATCAGGAACCCAATATCAACTGGGCGACGGCACTTGCATCGACATCGAGGGGAACAATGTATTCTGGGAGCCAACAGCAGTTGACTCATGCAACTTCGATATGTATGACGTCCTCTACGAAGGCATCGCCTCCAAATTCGTTAACAGCGAGGACGGATCACGATTGCCCGACGTGTAGACTCTGGTAACGGAACAAACAACGTTTGCTTTAGCAAAAAATCGGAGTCCCTTGTCTGTGGCTATCAACTAATAAGAACCGAGCACTCCAAGTTTTTCATCTTGGAAACTCAAAAAGGGCAATCGTTCGCCACCAAGAAGAAAATCTCGGTCAATAATCTCGGCATGTTCTCTTACATAAATTCGAAATCCATATATGTGCAGATACACGTCAGAAAACAAATGAAGAACCTTTACCGGGATGTAGTTTCACAGAGGTGCAACCTGGAAAGACAAATTTTACAAGGTGCACTATCCACAGCAGCACTCCTGCCCGAGAGACTCACATGTACTGTCATGAAGGGGCCCGGTTACATGTCCGTCATTGCTGGTGAGGTCGCCCACATTATAAAGTGCGTAACGGTAGAGTGTAAGATAAGGCGAACGGAGGAATGCTTTCAAGAACTCCCGTTTATGTACCGAAACGAATCGTTTTTCTTATCGTCAACATCGCGAATGCTCGTTCAATTAGGTACGCAAATCAACTGCGACCCTGTGGCGCCAGCGCAATATCAAATCGAGGGGGTATGGTATCGATTTTCTCCAGGGCCAAACGAAATCCTGACACCCCAGTCGTTGGAACCACTATCGAAACCAAACGGGAAATACGCATCACCTGAGAATCGTGCTAGCAGCGGAATTTACTCCGAAACAGACATTAACAAGTTACGTGAACGCATAATGTTTCCGGCCGAGAAACCAGCGCTACTTAACAATATCGCGCGGGGAACCATCAGTTACCAGATCTCGCCTGGCACGGTATGAATACGTGGATTGCTTGACGAAGAAATGCTCAACCACATAGCCGACAACGCAGCATCATAGTTCTGGAATGGTTTCATGACGTTCGGATCAGCTGGTGGTGGCCTTGTCGGTGTCCTCGTGATACTGATAGCCCTAAAATTCGTCACGGATACATGCATTCATGGATATGCTCTTCACGCGTTGTACGGGTGGAGTGTACATCTTCTCGGAGCCATATGGAGTTCATTGACTGGCCTCCTTCTCGCCCTAGCACATAAAAGAAAGGGAAAAGGCAAAAAGGACGAACAACCAACTCAACAGCTGAAGAAGTCTGCGTCGAGTCAACGTCACCGGTGCCTGCACCTCGGATTATTTACCCCGAACTTCCACTAGCGAAATCAACAAGCAGCCTGACGGGAGTCGATCCAGAACTCTCAGCACGGCTTTACGCCTCTCGTATGCAGAGCCACGGCACTGTATCCTTCTAAAACGGGGAGGTGTTACGTCCTGGCTGAACCCAGTGTATTAAAAATGTAACGAACATTAAATTCATAGAGTCTATTAAGAGAACGTAGAAAGTGCATCGTTATCGCGAGACTCGAGGGTTACCAGAGACCTGGGCTATCGGAGGTATGCGTTACCGAAGTCCCGGGCAGCGGAGGTCTTCCGAGTAAAGTAGCGTCAGCAAGATCGCGCTGTGGGGACAAAGTAACAAAGCTAATTCCACGACATCAGCGATTTGCCCCACCGGCAAATGAACAATCAAAAGGGACCAAGAGTCGCTGATAGTCAGTCATTCGTGCGCGGCTCTCGAGAACACTTCGAGTTCTCTATCACCAGAGTCCCCTCAAAGGGAGACCCGGCTTTTCGATCCAATGGTCTAAATTTTGTTGTAACGCCTAATTATATTCGTAAATACAAGCTTCATTGTTAAATCACAAAATCCCGCGGAGTTTCACTTAATTGCAACGACCCTTCCAAGTTGCGTGATAACAGACCCTGGGAAGACTTGCGGGCTGTCGACATTCCATCAACACAAGCTTCAAGGGGCAACAATCTATTCGTCAATAGACACCGAAAAGGTAGGTGAAGTGTATTAAAAGAGGAATTAAATGATACAAGGGTCGCCAGCACAGTGTGCTCCTATCGCGGGTCCGTGTATACGGGCCCAAAAGAGGAGCAAACTATACTACTCGTTAAATCGAGGTTACATCCCGTGCGAATGATAAAAAGCACGAAGCTGGGACGTAACAATATATATATATATATAGATGCAGGGTGTCCCATTTTAATCTTACACCTGAATTTTCTCGAAAAATATTGCTCGGACGAACTATTGTGTGGAACAAAACTTCTAGGGATTGAAGGGGGACGTTTGAAAAAAATTTATTTGAGGAGCCAAAATTCAAAATGCCAGCGTTATTAAGGCTGACATTTTTTTTTCAAACGGAAACATAACTTTTTTTTATTGCCAAAAAATTTGTCAGCTGAAAAGTAAAAACTTTTGTTGAACATTTTTTGATGAAGTTCATAGTTTTCAAGTGAAAACATCATTTTCAATTATTTCAGATGTATCCAGGATTTGTGTGTGTGTGTGTGTGTGTGTGTGTGTGTGTGTGTGTGTGTGTGTGTGTGTGTGTGTGTGTGTGCGTGCGTGTGGAACACTCACAAGGATTAGGTCTCTGCGGTTCGTAACTACCGTAGTATATTTTTATACTACGGTAGTTACATACCGTAGTATGTCGGTGGGCGTTGAGACAAATCGAGCGATCTAGAAACTTTTTTCGGTACGTTATGTTCACCGACGAATCCACATTTAACAGCCGCGGTCAAGTGAACCGTTGGAACTTCCGATACTGGTCCGATCAGAACCCACATTGGTTGAGACAGATCGATCACCAGCATCGATGGAGTTTAAACGTTTGGTGTGGTATTGTTGACGGGCAAATAATAGGTCCCCATTTCTTCGGAGGAAGTGTGAACACTGTCCGTTACCTCGATTTTTTGGAAAATAAACTGCCCCTTTTGCTAGAAGATATGGATTTGGAAACACGTCAACAGATGTGGTTCCAGCAAGATGGTGCACCCGCTCACTGGGCTCGTGTTGTTCGAAATCATCTGGATGCAACATTCGGTCAACGGTGGATTGGTCGCGACGGTCCTATAAATTGGCCTCCAAGGTCACCGGATCTTACATCTCCTGATTTTTTTGTGGGGGTACTTAAAAGATGCCGTCTACCGTCAAGCTCCAACAACACGGGAGAATATGAAGGAGCGGATAAGAGCTGCCTGCCGTGCAATCCCGAGAGATGTTCTTCTGTGCACAGTGGACGGTTTCGCGAGAAGAGTTCAGGCATGTTTAAACATGAATGGAGGGATATTTGAACATTTATAGAAAGGGATCAGAGTACACTTACAAGGAGGGTTTGGAGTAAAATAATACTGCGGTAGTTACGAACCGCAGAGACCTAATCCTTGTGAGTGTTCCATACGCACGCACATGCACACACACACACACACACACACACACACGCACACACACCCACACACATACACGCACGCGCGCCCACACACACACACACACACACACACACAAAACGGCCCTTCTCAGGGCCAGGAATGCTAGACAGACAACCTCCACGTGGTGTATTCTGGGTAACGCGAATGGTCTGCAACAGACTCAGCCATGCAACTTACTACGCTTTGGCTAACGCAAATGCTGGTGGTAGGGAAAATTAGACTAAATGTCTCACGGCAAGCCGCTCAATGTTGTATTTTCGAATGTATGACCACTTGAATAAAAAAAGAATCAAATTTTTTGTTGAAAATTTTGTTTTTTTTTGTTTTTAAATTTGGACGATATTTCATGAGAAAATTTTTGAGGAAAATCGATGAAAAATAGTTTTTTTCCATTTTAATGGCGTTTGTGCCATTTTCAGGCCCAAAAACGTGTTTCTTTAAATCCTTGACGAACTTTGATCACGATGGGTAGAAAAACACACACACACACACACACACACACACACACAAATCCTGGATACATTCGAAATAATTGAAAATGATGTTCTCACTTGAAAACTATGAACTTTATCAAAAAATTTTTTCAACAAAAGTTTTCAGTTTTCAGCTGACAAATTTTTTGGCAATAAAAAAAAAGTTTTGTTTCCGTTTGAAAAAAACATGTCAGCCTTTGTAACACCGCCATTTTGAATTTTGGCTCCTCAAATAAATTTTTTTCAAACGTCCCCCTTCAATCCCAAGAAGTTTTGTTCCACACAATATTTCGCCCGAGCAATATTTTTCGAGAAAATTCAGGTGTAAGATTAAAATGGGACACCCTGTATATTGTTACGTCCCAGGTTTGTGCTTTTTACAATCGGCACGGGATGCAACCTCGTGTTATACGAGTAATATAATTTGCTCCGCTTTTGGGCCCGTAGGCACTGACCGGGGATCGGAGCACACTGTGCTGGCGACCTTTTATCATTTATTCAGTTGTGAAAACACTTCACCTACTTTTCGTTGTCTATTGTTGATGGTTTCTTCCCTTTTTATCGTTTTGTTTGAGCGTCGACGGGCCGCCGTCTTCCGTCGGGTCGTGGTCGCCCTGATCGTGACGGAGGTGTCTCCTGTTGCGGAGTCTTGGAAGGGTCGTCGCAATAATGTGACACTCCGCGAGGGTTTTCGTCTTAACAATTAAACTTATATTCTGGGTTAAATTAAATGTTACAACAATTAAATTTGGAAGTGTGGTCGAAAGACCCGGGTCTCCCTTTGAGGGGACTCCGGTGAGAGAGAACTAGAAGAGCTCTCTTGAGCCGCGCACGAAAGACTTTTCGTCATTTTATATTCGCATTAAGTTTTACATTTTGATTTTGAAACAACTTCCAACCCAAGTCTCCAAGTAGAAGACTTGAGTTGGAGGAAGCTCCAACGTTGTCGTGAGCCCGCGAATCTAAGACTAACTATCAGGGACTCTTGGTCCCCTTTGATTGTTCATTTGCGGGTGGGGCAAATCGCTGATGTCGTGGAATTCGCTTTGTTACTGCGTTCCCACAGGCGCGATTGCTGACGCTCTTTGCTCGGAAGACCTCCGCTGCCCGGGACTTCGGTAACGCATACCTCCGATAGCCCGGGTCTCTGGTAGCCCGCGAGTCTCGCGATAGCGATACATAGCGTTCTCTTGATTACTTTATAAATTAAAGGTCCGTTACAATTACACTAAACTGGGTTGAGTCAGGACGTAACACCTTCCCGCTTCAGACGGATGCAGTGTCGTGGCTTTGCATGCGCAAGGCCTACAGCCGGGACGAGAGTTCTGGATCAACTCCAGCCAGGTTCCCCGTTGGTTTCGTCAGTGGAATCACCGGTGACGTTGATTCGACGTCGATATCTTTCAAACGCCGAAAGATAATTTCTTCCTTGTTGCCGATGATTTTCACTTTTCGGTTTGCACGATGAGCATCTTCGAATGGTCGGTCGGTAGTTTGTCGCCGCAAACGAGATGTTCCGATTTGTATGTCGAAATTGCACTAGTCTGCTGGTATTGGTTTCCAAAATACGCTGTTTTCCTCGATGTCGATACAAGTGCCATCTGCCAGTCGGCATTGAATCCTTGGTTGTAGAACCACCTAGCCTGCCTGCAGATTGACCATGTCGCTCCAGGTTCCGAATGGATCGCTGTACTGAGTTCCTCAGGATTGACCATTTATGGTTAATGACCCGGCTAGTGTTATACTTCTAGCCATGGTGTCTTTGCACCAACGTCCTTGGACCTCGGCTGCAAACCAAGTCGAATCACTCTAGTCTCATGTACAAGACGACAAGATGTCTCGTGCAGTTCGTGGTGGTATTTTTGAAATCCATTTTGGGACTAGTGAATTATGCGAGTGCGTTCCGCAGTGTGTGACGATGCGGGAAATTTCGATCTTACATTGAACCTTCGCAGTGTCTGAGAGTTCGGATAGTTGAGGCAGTTGTAAATATGTTGGTATTGGCTCGGGTTCGTTCGAGGGGATGTCACCTTCCTTTACGTCCTTTAAAGGCATGGTTGTGACGTTCGAATGTTGATCCTCCTCAGTCGTATCTGACAAGAGCCTTAAACTGATGTACCTCGGCAATCAGTGCGAGGGCGACGATTAAACCGATCTTAATGCTGAACGTTCGGTGTATGTACAACGTTCAACACACAACCGAACCCGCGAATTCCTATCCAGATCTGGTAATTTTTCCTGCCTGGTGGCCCGCGTGGAATCTGACCTTTTCCTGGAACTCGATTGTGGAGCTCAAGCCACTAAGGTCACCGTCGGAACGGTGAGCTCCAGATCCTCTCCAGTTGTGTTAAACACTATTTGCACATTTTTATTTTTAATTTCTGTTCGAATTTTATCTCCGTGTTTTATTTTAAATGATCCGTGTCAGAGGTTCGAGGGACACGGTCGTATGTCGATTCAGAGGCACATTGCTTAATCGCAGCAACTCGTTGTCAGATCTTTCGATACTTGCACGTTCATTTTAGTTCACTTGATGAACTTCATTTTTTTTATTGGCACATTGATTAATTTTTATTTCTGTCCGAAACTCATGAATGTGAACATTTTTTTCCCGTCATTTTTGCACTTGATTTGTCACTGTAATTTATAATGCGAAGTTCTTTTATTCGCTCACTTTTATTAACTATGTTTCGACACTTTGTCGCGATCGATTTTTTTTGTGAGGTTCTTGTGACCTCCGATTGATCAGTCTTGGTATTCTTCATTGATGTCTCTTCTTTCATCTTCGGGGAGAACGCGTTCTTAATTACTAACATTTACATGATCAACCATAACGTTCCGAGATGATTCTATCGACTCGTTTAGGTCTTCCCTTTTTTTTTCGCGACAATCGCACGTAAGTGGTTTTATATGTTCGATTCTAAGCAGCGATCTTATTTTTGACATTATTTCGTTTACGTCGATTTGGTTTGATTTTACCGCGTCTATGCTTTGGTCGTGCGCACGACATTCGACACAACGCCGATCCCGCGAATCTCTATCCAGGTCTAGTAATTTTTCCTTGCCTGCTGGCCCGCATGGATTCTGACCTTTTTTTTCTGGGTTTGGATTGTGGAGCTGAAAAGACTCTAAAGTCACTGTCGGACGGCGAGTTCCACATCCTCTCCAGTTGTGTTGACTGCTATCATATACGCTACGCCCCTTTTGTTACTCATGCGGTTTCGCCTATAAATTTTCCCTTGCTAAATTTTAAACGCAGGATATATCCCCGTTTAAGATCGACATTTTTTGTTTTATTCTCATAAAACATTTTTTCCTTTTCAATAACCAAAATTTCCATTCGGTTTTGTTTGATTTGATTTTGTTTTCATAAAACATTTCTTTCTCTTTTTTAATAACCAACATTTTTATTTGGTTCTGGTTGACTTTATTATACTTTCGTAAAACAATTTTTCCTTTTCAATAAGCAACATTTCGATTTTGTTTTGGTTGATTTGATTTGATTTTCATAAAACATTTTTTCCTCTTTCAATAACCAAAAATTTTATTCGGTTTTGTTTCATTTGATTTTGTTTTCACAAAACATTCCTTTTTCTTTTTCAATAACCAACATTTTGATTTGGTTTCGGTTGATTTTGTTTTATTTTCGTAGAACTATTTTTCTTATCCAATAACCAAAATTGCGCTTTAGTTTTGGATGGTTTGATTTTATTTTATTTTCATAAAACATTTTTCTTTTCCATAACCAACATTTCGATTTGGTTTTGTTTTTTTTAAATCTTGTTTGATTTGATTTTGTTTTCATAAAACATTTTTTTTTCTTTTCCAATAACCAATATTTTCATTTGGTTCTGGTTGACTGGCTGCGTCACATCTGACCCGACGACAAAATATCCACGACAAAATATCTGCGACAAAATATCCGAGGACAAAATATCCGCAAAACAAAATATTCTCATGACAAAACATCCGGGAGACAAAATCCTAAACCTCGTCCACCACATCAACGGGGTCGCGCGCAAAACACCTGTCGTGGGGTGTGTGAGATAGTGGGGTGGGGGCATAATACGAATTTCTTCATTGCACCCAAACGAACAAACCCAAGCAGACAAACCCAAACAAACAAACTCAAACAAACAAACCCAAACAAGCAAACCAAGACAAACAAACTCAAACAAACAAACCCAAACAAACAAACCAAAACAAACAAACCCAAACATATCCGTCACATATTAATAATTTTCCTCCTTTTTGTGATGGAATAAATTTCAATGGCACGACTGTACGCCTAAACTGTGTATAATATCGGCAGATATTTTGTCTTGCGGATATTTTGTCATGAGGATAAAACACCTTTGTGGGGTGTGTGAGATAGTGGGGTGGGGGCATACGAATTTCTTCATTGAACCCAAACAAACAAACCAAAGCAAAACAAATAAACAAACCCAAACAAACAAAACCAAAACAAACAAACATATCCGTCACATATTAATAATTTTCCTCCTTTTTATGATGGAATACATTTCAATGGCATGACTGTACACTTGACATGGAATAAATGTCAACGGCATGACTGTACACTTGACATGGAATAAATTTCAACGGCATGACTGTACACTTTAACCTGTATATAATATCGGCAGATATTTTGTCTTGTAGATATTTTGTCATGAGGATATTTTGTCCTGCGGATATTCTGTAGTCGGATATTTTGTCTCGGATATTTTGTCGAGGATATTTTGTCGTCGGGTCAAAACGCGTGTTACCGGTTGACTTTATTATACTTTCGTAAAACAATTTTATGGAGGATTTTATTTTATTTTAATATATGAAACAGTTGTTCAATAACCAAATTTTTATTTGGTTTTATTATTTCATTCGATTTTGTTTTCATAAAACATTTTTTCCAATAACCAACATTTTGGTTGATTTAATTTTATTTTAATATAAGAAGAATTTTTCAATAACCAAATTTTTATTTGGCTTTATTGTTTCATTTGATTTTATTTTTATATAACATTATTTTCCAATAACCAACATTTTGATTCGGTTTTGGTTGATTTAATCTTATTTTAATATAAGAAACAGTTATTCAATAACTAAATTTTTATCTGGTTTTATTGCTGGATTTAATTTGATTTTCATAAAAAAATGTTCTTTTCAATCACCAAAATTTTTATTTTGTTCTGGTTGACTATTATATTGTCGTAAAACTCTTTTTCTTTTTCAATAACCAAACTTTTATTTGGTATATTATTTGGTAAAAAAATTTATTTTCATGCCATAAAACATTTTTCTCTTTTTCAATAACCGAAAATTTTATTCGGTTTTGTTTGATTTGATTTTGTTTTCATAAAACATTTGTTTTTCTTTTTCAATAACCAAAATTTTATTTGGTTTTGAATGATTTTATTTTATTTTCGTAAAACTTTTTTTCCAATAACCAAAATTTCGATTTGGTTTTTCGTTGACTTGATTTAATTTTAATATATGAAACAATTTTTCAATAACCAAATTTTTATTAGGTTTTATTATTTGATTTGATGTGATTTTCATAAAACATTTTTTTTTTCGATAACCAAAATTTCGATTTGGTTTTGTGGGATTTGAATTTGTTCTTATAAAACATTTATTTTGTTTTGATTCAAAACAGCAATGAGGACAATCTTCTGATTTGTCCTATTGTTTATTTCTGTTTTGTTGTCCAAACAGCAATGAGGACAATCTTCTAATCTGTCCTATTGTTTATTTCTGTTGCGAATTTATTTTGTTTTGTTTGCAAAACAGAAATGAGGACAATCTTCTGATTTGCCCTATTGTTTATTTCTGTTTTGATTTTATTTTGTTTTATTTTCAAAACAGCAATGAGGACAATCTTCTGATTTGTCCTATTGTTTATTTCTGTTTTAGTTTTATTTTGTTTTGTTTTCAAAACAGCAATGAGGACAATCTTTTGATTTGTCCTATTGTTTATTTCTGTTTTTATTTATTTTGTTTGTTCTCAAAACAGCAATGAGGACAATCTTCTGATTTGTCCTATTGTTTATTTCTGTTGTGTTTTATTTTGTTTTGTTTCAAAACAGCAATGAGGACAATCTTCTGATTTGTCCTATTATTCATTCCTGTTTTGATTTGATTTTGTTTTGATCCCGTGTTTTATTAGTTTTCATTTTTAAACACGCGTTTTACAAAATCTCGTTTTTAAATACGCGTTTTAACAATTTTTTTTTAAATACGCGTTGTATAAAATTTTATTTTTAAACACGCGTTTTAACGAATTTTATTTTCACATGCGCGTTGTATAAAATTTTATTTTTAAATACGCGCTTTAATAAATTTTATTTTTAAATACGCGTTTTAACAAATTTCATTTTTAAATACGCGTTGTATAAAATTGTATTTTTTAATACGCGTTTAATAAAATTTTGTTTTTTTAAATACGTCTTTTATTAAATTTTATTTTTAAATACGCGTCTTAACAAATTTATTTTTGGATACGCGTTTAATCAAATTTTGTTTTAAAATACGCGTTTAATAAAAATTTTATTTTTAAATACGCGTATAGAAAAACTTTATTTTTAAATACGCCTTTAATAAAATTTTATTTTTTAAATACGCGTTTTATTAAATTTTTGTTTTTAAACACGGGTTTTATTAAGTTTTATTTTTGAAACACACGTTTTAACGAATTTTATTTTTAAATGCGCATTGTATAAAATTTTAGTTTTAAATACGCGTTTTAATAAATTTTACTTTTAAATACGCGTTGTATAAAATTTTATTTTTAAATACGCGTTTTAATAAATTTTATTTTTAAATACCCGTTTAATAAAATTTAATTTTTAAATACGCGTTTAATAAAACTTTTATTTTGAAACACGCGTTTTAACGAATTTCGTCTGTAACACAAGTTTTATCCAGTTTCGTTTTAAACACGCGCTTTATCACTTTTATTAAATTTTTTTGAACACTTCTTAAAACCCAAAAACCCACTTTTTGGAGAAGAAGAGAGACAACAATTTCGAAGTTTATGACCTTTATTAGTCGAATACATTTTTGTTTCTTCGATTAATTTTATAAAATGTCGCCAGACAGATAGATCCCACCGCTGTCACCAAAAATGTTACGTCCCAGATTGTGCTTTTTACAATCGGCACGGGATGCAACCTCGTGTTATACGAGTAATATAATTTGCTCCTCTTTTGGGCCCGTAGGCACGGACCGGGGATCGGAGCATACTGTGCTGGCGACCTTTTATCATTTATTTAGTTGTGAAAACACTCCACCTACCTTTCGTTGTCTATTGTCGATGGTTTCTTCCCTTCTTATGGTTTTGTTTGAGCGTCGACGGGCCGCCGTCTTCCGTCGGGTCGTGGTCGCCCTGATCGTGACGGAGGTGTCTCCTGTCGCGGAGTTTTGGAAGGGTCGTCGCAATAATGTGACACTCCGCGAGGGTTTTCGTTTTAACAATTAAACTTATATTTTGGAGTAAATTAAATGTTACAACAAATAAATTTGGAAGTGTGGTCGAAAGACCCGGGTCTCCCTTTGAGGAGACTCCGGTGAGAGAGAACTAGAAGAGCTCTCTGGAGCGGCGCACGAAAGACTTTTCGTCATTGTACATTCGCATTAAGTTTTACATTTAGATTTTGAAAGAACTTCCAACCCAAGTCTCCTAGTAGAAGACTTGAGTTGGAGGAAGCTCCAACGTTGTCGTGAGCCCGCGAATCTAAGGCTAACTATCAGGGACCTTGGTCCCCTTTGATTGTTCATTTGCGGGTGGGCCAAATCTCTGATGTCTTGGAATTAGCTTTGTTACTGCGTTCTCACAGGCGCGATCTTTCTAACCCTCTTTGCTCGGAAGACCTCCGCTGCCCGGGACGTCGGTAACGCATACCTCCGATAGCCCGGGTCTCTGGTAGCCCGCGAGTCTCGCGATAGCGATACATAGCGTTCTCTTGATTATTTTATAAATGAAAGGTCCGTTACATTCACACTAAACTGGGTTGAGCCAGGACGTAACAATATATATATATATATATATGTGTGTGTGTGTGTGTGTGTGTGTGTGTGTGTGTGTGTGTGTGTGTGTGTGTGTGTGCGCGCGTGCGTTCGTGCGTGCGTGCGCGCGTGCGTGCGTTCGTGCGTGTGTGTGTGTGTGTGTGTGTGTGTGTGTGTGTGTGTGTGTGTGTGTGCGCGTGCGTTCGTGTGTGTGTGTGTGTGTGTGCGTGCGTGCGTGCGTGCGTTCGTGCGTGTGTGTGTGTGTGTGTGTGTGTGTGTGTGTGTGTGTGTGTGTGTGTGTGTGTGTGTGTGTGTGTACAGGGTGACCCAGAAGTAACGTACGCCCTTCTGGCATCTGGTAAGAAAAAAAATTCTGAGACGAAAAGTCCTCGGTCATTTTTTGATCAGACGCATCGATAATTAATTATGGATCGGTGGAGGCGCTGACGCACAGTGAAGGTCACCTCCACTTTTTTTTAATGGAATGGTACATTTTTTTCAACCATCTTGTGGAGCCCCTTAAGCCGCATAAAATATATTAGGGGGTCAAAGTCGTTTAGGGTCATTCAAGGTCAGCTATTAAAATGAAATACAAATCTAAATATCTCGCATCACTACCAAATAGTGAGTTTGTTTGGGTGATCCGAGTGAGCGATCCAAGATATTTAGATATGTATTTCATTTTAATAGGTGACCTTGAATGACCTTGGACGTCTTTGACCCCCTAATGTTTTTTATGCGGCTTGAGGTGCTCGATTATACAAATCTAAATATGTCGGATCACTTCTAAATATTTGGTAGTGATCCGAGATATTTAGATTTGTATTTCATTTTAATAGGTGGCCTTGAACGATTTCGACCCCCTAATATTTTTTATGCATCTTGAGGTGCACCACAAGATGGTTGAAAAAATGTATCATTCCATTTAAAAGAGTGGAGGTGACCTTCACTGTGCGTCAGCGCCTTCACCGTTAAAAAAATAGGGTGGTCCAGTATGACGGCCTTATCGAACACTGAAACTTTTGTCGGAATCATTTTTGGATATGATCAATAGTTTGAGTGCTATTACTCTCTAACACTGTATGTGCCTCACCCTGTATATGGGGTATTCCATGCGTAGCGAGACAGGTTTTGGCCTGGGCTTTCAAAATTTTTCGTCCGTTAATATATCGTTTTCTTATATCATATCAAAAAATGTTCATACAGTTATTAACCACAATTAAGACTTGGTTTTTGTTAAGTCCTAATCGAAAAATAAAAAAAAAAATATTTTGCATACCTTTGAATGTGTGTTCCTTAAGTGTCAATACAGCAAAAATTAAATCTGACCAGCGCTTTTTAATCGGAAAAAGCACTCTTTTCAATAAAGGTAATGGAATATTAATCCGATTTGTAAAGAAAAATGTATAGCCAAAAAAACAGAGTAAAACCCCGTTTTTATTTTTTTTCGGCCCTTAGGGTCTACCGAATTTTATCAAAAAATTTACTAAACATAGTTTAGTAAACAACACGTGAGAAACGTTCGGTGAAATTTTCAGCTTGCCTTTATTTCTTGTTCACTGGCAATTAAATGTGTAGTTACTCCGTAAATAGTCGACCCGTTCTTTCCATAGGAACTCGTTTCGTCAGAACTGGACACCGCTTATCGGTGCTTAGTTGGAAGAATTTCATGGCATTTGATTGGTCCGTTGAGTGGGACACAATACTCGCACATGATTGAGCGAAGCACCCCGTTCGGCCGGTCTGGTCGACGGAACTGCCTCTCTCCATGGTCCGTGTGAACCATGATGACCAGCTGGTTCATCCCAGCTACGGTCTGTTTAATGAACAACTCGAAAAAGTCTACATTTTACAAACATAGACGGTTCACTTGGTTCATTTGCGATGGTGAGAAACTACTGCCACTATCCGTTTAACAAAAAAGTTCACAAAAACAAGCGTGCGCGCGTGAAACTGGTGACTATGTACGAAATCGAGAGGGAGCCATCATTGACATTAGGACTTTATCTTTGTAAACAATGTCGAATGACAATACAATGTCAACCTCTGGCCTCGCATGGACTTCCGCTACCGAATGAAGAAATTGAAAACAATCGATGTGGACCGAAACCGGAAAGTGCATTTGGATCTTTAGATAACTCGAATTGCATCAAATTTTCCATAAGTCAACCTGGACCGTCTGACAAATAAGATATTATTGATGTCGCTATGAATCAACTTGATCCTGAACATTCAGCAAAATGTGATGCTGGTAATCTCGCTACAAATCAACTCAGATCGGTATCTCGAGATCATAGTGACGCGGAAAATCACACAAGTGAACCTGGAGGTTATTCTCGATATTCGTCAGTTAGTGAAGGAAAGTCTGAAGCAACTTCATCATATCAAAGTTTCGCAATTTCCAGTCACAATAGTGGACTTCAAAGATTTCTCGAAGTCGTAGATGAGTCGCCAATTTCGAAGAAACGTAAACACATCGTTAAATACTCTTCTGCTAAAAAGCAGAAAGTTATTGGGAAGGTAAACGAATTTTTAAAAACTGGTTTGAATGAATCCGCAAAGACAGTCGAGGACGAGAAATGTCGGCTGCACGATGAGATGATACAGCAAATTCACGACAAATTTGATAAGGAAACGACTTCTCGTCGAGATAAAATACAGCGTCTCACTGTTTTGCCGCAAACTCTGTCGATAAACGAAGTAATATCTGAGTTTAATACAAGTAAACCGATGGTACAAATCGCTAAACAGCTATACTGTGAATCGGGAGTGTTATGGACGCCTACTGCCAAAGCTGGAAATGTACTTGATTCAACCACTTCAACAACAGTACAAGCATTTTATCTCGACGACGAGAATAGTCGTATCCTAACAGGAAAAAAAGATGTCGTCTCTGTTAAGCAAGCTTCTGGCCTGCGCGAAAGAATGCAGAAGAGATTAGTTTTCTGCAATCTGAAAGAGTTGTATCGGAATTTTCGAGACAAGCCTCCAGACCCGAAAATTGGATTTTCACGATTCGCTACTTTACGACCACCGTTCTGCGTTCTAGCGGAGCAGAGTGGTACGCATACTGTGTGCATTTATACTTCACACCACAATTTTAAACTGAAGCTCGATGCTTGCAGAATCGGACAGCTCACTTGAGACTGGATCGTCCCGCTGAATGATTACAAGGATTGCTTGAAATTTATAGTATGCAAAGACCCCACGGTAGAATGTTTTTCAAGTACGTGCAAACAATTTCCCGGCACCGAACCATTAACCGAGATGCTTAAAATGAAGTTTGATGACGCGATGATTGACACAATCAAATTTTCTCGTTGAATTTCAGTAGACAGATCAACGGTAAAACTGTGCAGATGTCTGCAGATGACTTCGTAGGTACTATATGTTCTGGGTTAAAACGTTGCTTCTCCAGGATTTTATCGCAAAGCAACAAGCGTCGTACCACCACACGATCAAGGAAAATCTTCAAGAAGGAGAATTCGTCGTCGATTTGGACTTTGCCCAGAATTACGCATTCGCTGCACAGGACGCTTCTCAGGGATTTCACTGGAATAATGGCCAGGCAACGATTCACCCGTTCATGATTTATTATAGGTCAAAAATGGAATTGTCAACAAAAACCTGACGATCATCTCTGATTGTCTTGATCACGTAACGAGTTGAGTGTATGCCTTTCAACGGATTCTCGTTCAATACTTAAAAGTCCAATTTTCGGTAAAAAAAATTATTACTTTTTCGATGGAGCCCCACAGCAACAGAAGAATTGTAAAAACGTCATCAACTTCTTTGATCACAAAGAAGACTTCGGTGTGGATGCCGAATGGCATTTCTTTGCCCCCGCGCATGGAAAAGGTGTTTGTGGTGGAATATCGGGCACAGTAAAGAGACTTGCCGCACGTGCAAGCCTTCAACTATCTCCAGAGAGACAGATTTTGACACCACAACGGCTTTTCAATTCGGCGAAGCAGAATATCAAAGGGATCGCGCTAAACCTTTGCTTTAGCGCGAAAAGTGAGTATGATTCAACAGTGACATTTTTGAAGGAACGGTACGTGAAGGCTACGACCGTACCCGGGACACTAAAGTTTTACACAGTCATATCAACTGAAGATAAAAAAAATTAATTTCAATTTGTATTCCTCTTCTATAGCACCTGTCACGATAGTTATCGTGGAGCGTTAAAAAGACTGCAAAAAACGACCCTTTTCAGGGCCACCATATATTAACGAAGAGAATATTTCATGTCGGAATAATAGATTTCATACATTTTACCAATGCTAAACTAGTACAGTATTAGTATTCACATTGAGTCACACTTTCATTTCATTGGAGTTCTCGCAACACAATATTAATGCAATTTAATTGTTTAAGACAACTTAGTAATTTTATTGCCAGTGAACAAGACATAAAGGCAAGCTGAAAATTTTACCGAACGTTTCTCACATGTTTAACTATGTTCAGTAAAATTTTTGATAAAATTCAGTAGACCCGAAGGGCCGAAAAAAATAAAAACGGGTTTTTTCTCCGTTTTTTGGCTATACATTTTTCTTTACAAATTGGATTAATATTCCATTAGCTTTATTTAAAAGAGCGCTTTTTCCGGTTAAAAAGCGCTGGTTGGATTTAATTTTTGCTGTATTGACACTTAAGGGACACGCAATTAAAGGTATGTAAAATATATAATTTTTTATTCTTCGTTTAGGACTTAACAATAGCCAAGTCTCAATTAAGGTTAATAACTATATGGAAATGTTTTTATATGATATAAGAAAACGATATATTAACGGACGAAAAATGTTGAAACCAGCGGCCAAAACCTGTCTCGCTACGCATGGAATACCCCATATATATCCTGTATACATACCCCTGTATATATAGGAGCCCCACTTCCGAATATTTGCCATAGTTTAAAATTAAAAAAAAAACATGCTGAAAGTGGGAGGGATTATAGAGATTAATAATTTAGTTTTACGTTTTTAATACTCGTTTGTTATGAATATACAAGGTGTACTTCCTGTACCCCTAATGCGTATGTAATTTCGCATATTTTCTCGTATCACCACTTTTTTTTTTGACGTGCCGCGTTTTCTTGGGCTGTTAGCGGGAGCATACGAAGCCGGAAATAGTGAACTGCAATTGAAATAAAATCGTCGGCATGCTCCGCACAAGGAAATGTAAATTTGTATATCGCTAATTTAATTGTCCATTTATTTCTGGCGTTAGTGCCTTCACCCACTTGGCACGCAACTCTTCATCATTCGGAATTTTAAACAATGAGACGTGCTCCGGGTTATGGCTACGATACACTCGAAATCACCCCGCCAAAACGAGATTAGGCCACAACGTACATACGACCGTCGCCACAAATACGCGCATGTAAACGCGGTATAAACAAAAGTACCCTTCACTAGCGCCACGGTGGAGTGTGCAAAGAGAGGCGTCACTTAGAGACACGCATTTTTTAACGGAGTGCCCAGAGCTGTAAATACGACCGTGACCACGGTGCAATTGTGTTACATCGACAGTAGATGTACTAGGCCGATTCTAAATCAGTGATCTCAGGGAAGAGCGGGGCGTGGGTGTCCAGCGTGAGGACGCCAAGTGCGGGGGCAGGGGGGGCGGGGTCGCCGGGCGCGTGTGGCGTCACAGAGGGGCCTCTGTGGAGGGGGATCCATGTGGTCCGTGGAGCGACAGGCTGGAGGGGAAGCCACCGTCGATGAGTGTTGTGCGTGTGTGTGTGTGCGTTTTTCAGAGTTTTAGTGGGAAAATGCCTCTGCACGGTAGCCGTCGGCTTGCACCGACTAAAAACCCCCGTGTTTCTGCGGCCTTACGAATTTTCCCGCGGGACGACCGCTAGGAATCACATCACGGGAGAGGCCTTGGCCGTAGCTCTTCCTGCAGTGTTTTCAGACAACCTTACATCCCCCGTTCCACTAGAGATGGTATGAGTGGTTTAGGGGTTCGTGTCGCTGATTTCATCTATGACTGCCTGGTCTTCCGGCGTCGTCTTCTTCCTCGCGCGTTCAGCACCTCGCAACTCCTTTATTACTGCGTCAGCATAAGCCGATACCGATGGCCATGCGTGTGCTGACTTCAGCATCAACTCCACCAGGTTTTGCGGGGTGATGCGTGCTTCCAGTTGATCCTCGACTATCGCGCGGGAGGCACTAAACCGTAGGCATTGGAACAATGCATGTTCAGCGATCTACTCGACTGCTACACATGCTGAGCAGTCCGGGGAATCTTCATTATCAAACTTATAGAGATGAGCCCGGAAACAGCCGTGTCCTGAGATCACTTGAGTGAGATAATAGTTGAGCTCCTCGTGTGGATGGTTCACCCATATTTCCACCTTCGGGATTAGTCGGTGTGTCCACCTTCCCTTGGTAGAGACATCCCTCATCGTCTGCCACTGGTTGAAACTGGTTGCTCTCGCTTCTGTCCTAGCATAACTGGGGTTTCTAGCTCCCTTCTGCTGGTACATCAATCGATGCTCCTCAGCGAGCACCTCAATGGGCAGCATTCCCGCGATAACGTTGATAGCGTCCTCGACGACAGCGCGAAATGCACCGGCTACCCTCAAGGCGCTGACGCAATACGTTGCTGCAGCCTTCCTGCGGTACTCCTGGATTTTCAGTGCATCAGCCCATATGGGTATGCCATTGGTGAGCACTGAGGTCGTCACTGATGACAGCAGTTTCCTCCTCTTCTGTCTGGGGCCACCGACATTAGGCATGAGTCGCGCCAGTGTGGTACCCGCCCCAGCGGCCTTTCTGCTGATCGGCTCGGTTTGCTCTTTGAAGTTCAACCTCGCGTCGAGAATCACACCCAGGTACCGAATGAACGGTTGGGATGTGATTTCGGCGTTTCCAACCCTGAGCGTCACCGTTTCCATCACCTTCCTGCTGGATACGAGGAGTACTTTTGTTTTGTGGGCTGCAAGCTGCAGTCCAACAGAAGACATCCATTCCTTTATCTTGGCGAAAGCTTCGCCGAAGAGTGCGGTGATTTGCTCCAGGAATTTGGCGATGACAATCAGCGCCGCGTCATCTGCGAACACTACGATGGACACTCCTTTCGGCAATTGTAACAGCAGCAGATCATTCTACATGATGATCCACAGAAGCGGTCTAAGTACAGAGCCCTGAGGATCTCCCTCAGTCACCCTATACGTCTTCGGTCCATCCTCTGTGTCGTACATGAGCCACCTATTACATAGGTAACTCGCCACTATTCTTCGTAGGAACCATGGTACACCTAATGTTTTCAGGGGATCCATGATACAATTCCATATCGCCGAGTTGAAAGCGCTTTTGACGTCGAGAGCGACAACTGCGCAGTACTTCTTGGACCCTCTTGTCCATCGTTTCCCCGCAGTCGACTCCTGCGCCTGCTTCACCACTGTGTTAATGGCATCCAGAGCAGAGCGCTCGTTTCTGAAGTGAAACTGGCCCTCCGCCAGTAGAGGGTCCACGCCCTTCTCAATCCTGTTATGGATGATGCGCTCGAAGATCTTTCCGGCGGTATCCAGCATACAGAGCGGACGATAGGACGAAGGTTCGTCCGGTGGCTTCTTCCCTTTCGGGAGGAGCACTAGCTTCTGCCATTTCCACTTGTCCGGGAAGATTCCTTCCTTGAGACACGCATTGTACATGCCCAGGAATATTGCCGGTGCCAACTTGATCGCTGCCTTGAATGCAATGATGGGTATCCCATCCATGCCGGGGGCTTTATTATTGCCCACCCTGGAAATCGCCGTAAGAAGCTCTTCTTTAGTCATGGCTGGGATGTCCTCGTCGACGTCCTTCTCGAGCT
This sequence comes from Ophion ellenae, assembly GCA_963210295.1. NCBI lineage: Eukaryota > Metazoa > Arthropoda > Insecta > Hymenoptera > Ichneumonidae > Ophion > Ophion ellenae. Next base: position 10,236,143 of record OY723388.1, read on the forward strand.
GGTACTCCTCCTCGGGTTGCTCAGGGAACAGATGTGTAACAATCATTTCCAGCAGGACTGCGTCCACAGGCGATGGCATTGGCTGGCTTTCCAGCCGAGTCATTACTGCTTTGTACGGCCTGCCCCAGGGAGCATCTTCCACCTTGCTGAGCAGTTCGCCCCAGCTTTCAGCTTTTCTCTGCTTGATAGCCTTTTTAGCTTCAGGTGCGCCTTCCTGTGATGTTCTTCCAAATCGGGGAACGAGCGTTTGCCTCGAGCTAATTGCACTAGGTGGCGAGTTCGATGACACTCCCTTCGGAGGCCGGCAATTTGTTCGCTCCACCAGTATACCGCCGGTCGGAAGTCGACATCACGTTTCCGTGGCATTGTGGCATCGCATGCTTCGGTGACTCTTTCCATGACCACCTCGACCTTCTCGGTTGCACTTTCCGCTGCGAGGGGGCTGGTGTCAAAAGTTTCACGAAATAAGTCCGTGTCAAACATTTTCGCTTTCCCGTTTGTCTTCGCTGCCTTCGCTGTTCTGCTAAAGTCTCCGCGAATTTCCCAAAGAATCGCTTGATGATCACTGTGAGTGTAGATATCACTAACTACCCAGTGACACTGGTTTCCTCTGGCCAGGCTACTACCTACAAAAGTGTGGTCCACTATAGAGGAGGCTTAACCTTTAACATAAGTGGGCTTTGTACCTGCATTAAGTAGTACTACATCCAATAAGGACATAGTCTCAAGCAGGGCTTGGCCCTTCCTGTTCGTCACTTTACTACCCCATTCCACAGCCCACGCGTTGTAATCTCCGGCTATGGCTACAGGGAAGCGTTGTTTTGAGTCCGCAACTAAGTAGGCGAGAAAATTGTCAAACTGATCAGTCGTCAGACTAGGCGGTGCGTAACAACTGTAGAAATGAACTCCTTTGACTTTTATTCCCACAAAACCAATTTCCGCCCGACTCGCAAGATCCTGAAATGGAAGTTTTCCGCAGGACCAAATTGCGGCCTTCTCACTTGCGTCAGATTCCCAAGGTTGCGTGTCTAGATGTCTATATGGTTCCGAGAGTATCGCTAATTCAGGCTTCAGCTTGCGCACAGTCTGCATGAGCAGGTCCTGTGCGGCTTCACAATGGTTGAGGTTGAACTGGACTACTCTCATTTGCATCGTTTTTGGAATGCCTGGAGAGCTTAGAGAGCCCGCTTATACGCCGGACATCGGCTGCTACCTGCGATGTGGGCTGTGGGTGCCCCATCTCCCGCTTCTGCACATATGACACACTTTGCGCTTGCTGTGCTGTGTGTGTGTGTGTGCGAGCGCGTGCGCGCTTGCGTGTGTGTGTGTATGTGCGTGTGCGTGTGCGTGTGCGTGCGCGCGACAACGATATATGGGTCGGAAAAATCTCGGTAATATGAAAGCGCTAGGCGCCACATCAAGGGCGGCCTTTCAAAGCCCAATATTTATGGCATGCAGCTGGTTCCATTCCGAAAGACAATGTCACTAGCATCCACCCCGTCTCAAAGCTCGCCGAAACTCGAGACCGGTCCTAACAGGTTTCTTGGAAAAACAATAATATTTAGGGATCAGAGGCTGTGACCACGGATGGACCACTTCAGCGCAGCTGCACTCTTGAAAAGTCTCATCACGGTCTCCATTCCAAAATATAACGTCAAGATGTTCGCATGTGCGAGTATGTACACAGTGCATCCGGCCAAGCATCCCTTGGACTTGACCAAAAACGAGCTCGAACAGGTTCCAAAGGTTTTGCTCCTCAAATATTGGGGTAAATATGTTGGCTTATTGTGGGGTCGTTTGCCAGAACATCATCGGAACGACAGTGAAGTGATATCATATCGTCCATGCTTGGAGCATTATAATACGCGACAGATGAAAGATCACATCGATGGCCCTCCACCTCAACGTCGGGAGTTTAAAAAATGCTGTGATAATTCTCCACGCACGGGGTTCTTCGAACGTGTTTGAACCTGTTTTTCGGGAGCGTGAAAAAATGTTGGGGAGGAAAATTCTACACGTTTCTTCGAACGTGTTCAAACCTGTTTTTCACGATTGGAAAAGAGGGGAGAGGTTTGAAAATTTGAGTGGAAGGCTTACGAGGGAGCTTTTAATTTCGTGGACCAAGCTCAAACTGCCTTATTCCACTGCACCATCAACATCTCTCCAAAAAAATAACTTTGAAAGTACAGGGAAAATGGATCTCTCGAGTATCAACAAAGCCGGCCGGATGGCGGAATTCCTCCCAACGAAGAAGCTGTCGGAACTCCCCGTTAAGTCGGAACGACTAATCTCCGACATGAGGGCCGTACAAACCAAATTTGGGAAACGCTACATCCCAGACATCGCGGATGAGTTCTCTGTCTTCTTACCGGCGCTACTTGTGAAGGCCTTCGACTAAAATTCGGCAATGTTCGAGAGTATGCTGCAAGAGGCACGCGATGGTCAACTCTGCATGCAGTATATTGGTGGAAAATACAACAGTGTCGAGTGCCGTCGTCTCTGAACATGGTGGACGGGGAAAAAAATTCGTTGGAACACCATCGTCGAACGGCACCCCGCATCATCGAGCGTATGCTGCAAGTGGCGCGCAAATGCCTACATGCAGTTGTGGGCAGTGTTGGGCAGCACTAATTACTTTGAGTAATTAATTACATTGAAATTACTAATTACACCTATAATTTGTGGGGACTTCCGTTTCCGGAGTGGATGAGAGAGAGCGTGTGTGAGACAGCTGGGAAGGAAACCGGGAAAAGTGAGTGTGAGGATGGTGGAAAAAAGCGAAAGTGAGGGGAACGGTGAAGGGGAAAGTGGGGAGTGTGGTGGCGAAGGAAAAAACAGGGCGGCGGGAGGACTAAAGAAGGAAGAGGAGGTGAAAGGTGGAAGCGAGGTTAGAAAGGAAGGGCGAGGGAGGGGCGGTGAGGCAGAGAAAACGGGAAGGGAAGGAGAAGGCGAGTGGAGTCGGTGAGACGGCAGCGGCAGAGGACGGCGGAGATAGGAAGCGGTTGGAAGAAGGAACGAGGCGAGGCAGGTAGGTAAAACAGGGAGGCGGTAAAGGACTCGACGGGTAAGGAGAATGGGAAGGTATGGGCGATGAGGGAGAAGGTAAGGAGGAGCGCGAAGAGGCGAAGGGGCGAGTGGGGGAGGCAGGGAGAGAGGAGGAGGAGATAGCAAAAAGGAAGGGAAGGAAAACGAACGCGGAAAGGCTCTGCATGGAAAGAAGCACGAGCGTGGGGGAGATAAGCGAATTGTGGAAGAGGAAGAGAGGAAGAAGAAAAAGAGCAGGAGGGAGAGGAGGCTTTTCAGAAAAGCAGAAAGGTACAGAGGTCGCCAGAAGGAGGGCGACAGGAGGGGGGAGGCCTGGAGGGGATGATCGCAGCGATGAGGGAGGAGGTCAGGAAGGGATTGGCGACAGTAAAGGGGGAAGTGCAGAGGCAGGGAAGGAAGGTCGAGAAGGAACTAGGGAGGATGAGGGGAGAGATGAAGTTGGGCGAGGAAAGATGGAGAAGAGAAAAGGAGGCGATGGAAACAAGGATAAGGGAAGTAGAAGGGAGGATGAAGAAAGTAGGGGAGCAGGAGAAAGAGATGGAAAAAATCGGGGAGAGACTGAGAGCTGGAGGGTGCAGAGGGAAGAAGAAAGCAGGGGAGAGGAGAGGGGGAAGAAGAGTGGTTAAGGGGAGAGAAGGGACAGACGGAGAGGAGAGTACAGGAAATGGAAAGGAAAATGGAGAGAAGGGTGAGGGAGGAAAGACGAAGGAACTTCATCATAAGGGGAGCGACGAGGGAAGGAACGACAAGGCAAGCGGTGGTGGTGGTGCTGGAGAAGAGCGGAAGGGAGAGTGGAGAGGGTGAGAGAGTTGAAGAATAGGGCCGGAGAAGGAAAGGAGAGAATGATAGAAGTAAAAATGGAAGAAATAGAGGGGAAGAAGGAGGTGATGAGGAGGAAAAGGGAATTAAGAGGGAGGAGAGAAAGAATAGAGGACGATTTGACATGGAAGGAAAGGAGGATGCAGTGGAGACTGAGAAGAAAAGCTGGGGTACGGGAAGGTGATAATAAAGGGGGTCACGTGGTTCTGGGACGAGAGTAGGGAAGGACTGTGGGACTGGAGGGGAAAGGAAAGAGAGACGGAAGAAGGGTCGGGAAGAAGACAAGAGGAAAGGGAGGCGGTAGGGAGCAGAGAACAGCCAAGCAACGGGTAGAAAAGGGGAAAGGAAACAGGGAAAAAAGAAAGGAAAAGAAGGAGGGAGCTGGAAGGTGGCGTTTTGGAATGTAGCGAGTCTCACAAACAAGGACAAGGAGTTTTGGAGGGGGCTGGAGGATTGGGAGGAAGGGGTAGAGAGCATAAGGATAGGGGATAACGTTGAGTCAGATCACCACCCAGTGATAGTGACGATGAAAAGAGGAAAGCGGGAAAGAAGAAGACAGGGGAAGGGGGAAAGGAGAGCAGGGTGTGGCAAGTGGTCGGAAAGGATGAAGGAGGAATATTGGAGAAGGATAGAGGGGGCAGGAGTAGAAGGACGAAGGGTCCAAGAAGTAGTGAAAGAAACAACAGGGAAAATGAAGGAGGCCATGAAGGCAGGCGAGGAGGAAGTGGGCAAAGAAAGGAGAGCGACGAGGGGAGGGTGGTGGGATGAAGAATGCAGGGAGCAGAAGGGGGAGATGAGGGAAGAGCTAAGGAAATGGAGGGAAGGAAAAAGCCCGAAAGAGCGTTATAGAGAAAAGAAAAGAGAGTACGGAAAGTTGAGCAAGAGGAAGAAAGAGGAGGAAAGGGAAACGAGAATAAGAGAGATAGCGGAAGCGAAGACGGAGAACAAGGTGTGGGAAATAGTGAATAGGGGAAGAAATAAAAGGAAAAGAGTGGAGGAGAAAATAAAAGCGGAAGAATGGAAAAGATATTTTATCGAGTTGTTGGGAGGAACGGAAGGAAGAGAGGAAACGGGGGCAGAGAGAGAGAGAGAAGAGGAGACACGGAGGAGGAATTAGGGAAAGAGGAAATAAGGAAGGCGGTAGAAAGGGTCAAGGAGGGAAAAGCGATGGGAGGAGATGAAATCCCAAATGAAGCATGGAAATGCGGAGGAGAGAAGGCGATAGAGTGGGCATGGAAAATCTGCGGGAAGGTATGGAGGGAGGAAGGATGGCCAGAGGAGTGGAAGGAGGGGATAATTGTGCAAATAATAAAAAAGGGGCAAGGAACGAGGGTAGAGGAGTACAGGGGGTGACGTTGTTGCCCTCGCTGTACAAGATTTATGCGGCAGTATTGGCAAAAAGATTAGAAGAAGAAGTGGAAAGGAAAGGAGCGGTGCCGCAAAACCAAACCGGCTTCAGAAGGGGAATGGGAACAATTGACAATATCTACGTCCTGAATCACGTAATAGAAAGGCAGGTGGAGAAGAGGAAGGGAATGTTGGTGGCGCTCTTCATCGACCTGAGAGCGGCCTTCGATTCAGTAGACAGAAAAGAATTGTGGAATGCGTTAGAGGAGAGAGGAATAAGGAAAGGGCTAAGGGAAAGGATAAAAGAAATATACGAGGAGACGAAGAGCAGGGTGAAGGTAGGGGGGGGGGGGGACAGGAGAGGAATTTTGGACGGAGAAAGGGGTAAGGCAGGGATGCCCGTTGAGCCCGCTCCTGTTCAATGTTCTGACGGAGGGTCTCGAGGAGGAATTGAAAAAAGGGGAATGGGGGGGGGGGATAAAGATAGGGAGGGAGAAGATTTTTTCACTAGCGTACGCGGATGACGTGGCAGTGCTGGCAGAAAGGGAGGAGGACATGCGGAACATGATTAGGAGACTGGAGAGGTATTTCGAGGGTAAGAAGCTGGAGGTGAACGTGGGGAAGACTAAGGTGATGAGGTTCAGGAAAGGAGGGGGGAGGTTTAAGAAAAATATATGGAAATGGGGAGGGGAAGAGCTGGAGGAAGTAAGGGAATTCAAGTACCTAGAGTACATGTTCAGGAGGAACGGGGAGCCAGAGAGGCACATGAGAGACAGGGTAAGAAAGGCGGGAACAGTGATGAGGCAGGTGTGGGGAATAGGGAAAAGAGAATTTGGGAAAAACGTGGGGAGGAGGATGTGGTTGTTCGACACCTTGATGTGGACGGTGATGGGCTACGGAGCAGAGATCTGGGGATGGGAGGAAAGAGGGGCGATGGAAGCGATGCAGGAGAGATATGGGAGGTGGGTATTGGGGCTCCACTGGGGAACACCAGGGTATTTGGTGAGGGAGGAGCTGAAAAGGGACAAGAAAAGAACGAGAGCAGGTAGAAGAGCGTGGAAATATGAGGAAAAGCTAAGGAAAGGGGGAGGGAGCGAATGGGCAAGGAAGTGCTGGGTGGAGATCAGGGAAAGGGAGAAAAGAGGGGATCAAAGGAGATCGAAATGGGAGAAAGGCAGGGAGGAGTTCAGAAGGATTGAGGGGGGGAGGGAAGAAGAAGAACAGGATCAAGACGAGCAGGGGTACGAGAGGAAGTAGGAGGAGGATAGAGAAGAGCAGAAAAGGGAAAGGTGGGAAAAGATAATGGAGTCGAGATACAACAGATGGTACAAGGAGGTAAGAGTGAGAGGGCTTCCAGGGTACCTGAAGGCGGGATGGGGGGAAGAGTGGTATAGAAGAGTGGCAAGATGCAGGATGGGGAACGAGATGAGAGAAGGAAAATACTGGGAGAAGGAGGAAGAGAGGGAATGCAGGATATGTGGAGAATAGATGGAATCGTGGGAACACGTGGTGGATAGGTGCGGAGGAGGAGATGGAGAGGAAAGAGGGATAGGAGAAAGGATAATAGAGATCTTGGTCGAAGAGGGCGGGGGGAGGGATAGATGAAGAGTCTGGAAGAGAGGAGGAAGGAAAGGGAAAGGGACGGGGGGAGGGATAGATGAAGAGTCTGGAAGAGAGGAGGAAGGAAAGGGAAAGGGACGGAGCGGAGGGAGAGGGAGAGGAAGAAACGGAGTGAAAGAGGAATGGAGTGGAAGGAGGAAACGGAAGTCGGAGGGCGGGGAGAAGAGAGAGAGGAGTAGCATTAAGGAAACGCGCGAGATAAAGATAAGTAGGATTAAGGCGGTGCGGCGCAGGCGGCGGAGAGAGAGAGAGAAAGACAGCGGCGAAATAGATGTAAGATAGGTTAAGTAGAATAAGGAAAGTGTAAGGAAGAATGTAAGGGAGGCGGGGAAACGGAGGCCTTTGTATCCCCACGGGTGGTTTTTTTCTAATTACAAATTATAAATGTAATTAGAATATGTTTTTTTTCTTCTAATTACAAATTATAAATGTAATTAGAATATGTTTTTTCTTCTAATTACAAATTACAAATCTAATTAGAATGTTTTTTTTTCTAATTACAAATTACAAATGTAATTAGAATCGATTCTCTTTTAAATTACAAGTTACAAATGTAACTAGAATTTTTTTTTCTAATTACAAATTCCAAGTGTAATTCGAATCGATTTTTCTGCTAACTACAATTTACAAATGTTAATAATATAGATTTTTCTTATAATTACAAATTACGAATGTCATTAAAATGAGACTTCGATCTGGCTTAAACAAAAATTTGAGACTAAACCAAGTCAAGACTGATTGTGAGTCTCGAAAAAAATTCGAGCCCAATCTATGGTCTCGGTCGCCTCCCGGTCTCGAATAGTCTTATCAGTTTTGTTTGTGTTTTTTCTCTTTGAGGATTTTTCTTCTTGACCCCTTCAGCGGCAAGTGGATTTCAGTATTTGTGTCTGTGTCATATGCTCGACAAAAAATTCAATTTAAATGAAACCTGGCCGTTATGAGGTTTTTTGGTCGCTGATTACGAATTCAAGGTCAACATTTAGAAATTCAAAGTAGTGGGGCAAATATAAAGGATCGAAAATGAAAGGTCATTTAATTTTATTAAAAATCGGCTCTCGGGGGTTATCAAAGTCATTAATTACGAATCTGTCTTTCAAATTCAGAATAAAAAAACGGCGGATCTAATGTGGCAGACCTAAATACAACAATTTACATGATTCGCAAAATAATTGGTATTAAGGGGTTTCCAAGGTCGCTTATTACGAATCTGCCCTACAAATTAAGAAATTCAAAATGGTGGATCCAATATGGCGTAACGAAATGCAAAAAATGACTACAATCGAATAAAACTCGATACTAGGGGGTTTTTGAGGCCGCTGATTACTAGTCCAAACTCACGATACATAAATTCAAAACAGTGTCTCCAATATGGCAGACCATGATATAATAATGTATTAGATTCCCATGGGAATTAGTATTACAGGGTTTTGGAGGTCACTGAATACAAATCTGCCTTTAAAATACATAAATAAAACAGTGGGTCCAGCATTGCGCATGAATTACCAGAATTTACTTGGTTCGAATGATAATTAGTAGTAAGGCATTTTTGAGGTCGATAATTATGAATCTGCCTGTAAAATTCGAAAATTCAAAATAGTGGATCCATAGTACCAAGTTTCCACGGATTCCAGTCAATGTTTGCATTTTTACACGCGATGGTAGATCTGCTATTTTTTAATTCTGTATTTCGAGAGCAGATTCATAACCAGTGACCTCGAAAACCCCTGGATACCAATTATCGAGCGAATCGCGTAAATTATGGTATTTTATTCCGTCATATCGAATCCACCATTTCGAATTTCTGAATTTGAAGGGCAGATTTGTAGTTAGCAACTTTGAAAACGCCCTCATAGCAACTGTCATGCAAATACAGTAAATAATTGGACTTTGGTCCGTCATATTGGATCCACTATTTGAATTTATATAGTTTGAGTTGGAACTCGTAATTAGCGACCTCAAAAACGCCTGAGTACCGACCGTCGTGCGAATCTAGTAAATTATTGTAATTCAGTTCTCCATATTGGATCCGCCATTTTAAATCTGGAATTTTAAGATTTTTTCCATTACGTTTATATGTATTATTACTCCGAAATTTCTGTTATATAAAATCGAAGTAAAAAAAAATGTTTACTCCGATTTCGTACTTTTTCTCCAAGTAAAAATCAAGTAAAAAGCATCTACAGCCCGTAGCATCTGCAGCTGCCTTTTAGTTACATTCACCGTGGATATGGGGAAACTGCGGAAAATCCATGCCGGTACAGGCGGCTTTTATTTTTACAGAGTTTCAAGTATATTACCACCACCAGGTACTTAGAAAGGCTGCCCTCTGCTCAGAAGTCGGCACGCAAACTATCGGGCGGCTGGGTGGTCACCCATCCACAATCCATGCCTATGCTGTTTAACATGTGTGACCGGCAAAGCTGTGCACCAACCATTACTGCCGGCTATTCCGATTGCATATTTCTTTTCAATTTTTTATTACATATCGTTTATATTAAATCGGCATAAGAAAATGTTTTTGGCACTTTACTGCGAGTAAAAAATATATAAAATCGGGGTGAAGAAAATGTTTGTGTTCTGATTTTCATTTTTATCTACTTTTGATATTTTATGTGGGGGAGTTACCCAAAGTCAGTAATATTTTTTTGGAGTGATTATTCTAGTGATGCCACAAAACCAGACAAGACGACACTTTAGTTAATTTTGACCTTTAATTTATAATCAGCAGACTTTGGAAACCTCTGAGTACCAAATTTTGCGAAAGTCAAGTCTAACCAATCACGAAATACTCTATGTGGGCCATATAGCATCAATAAGCTGCACACGGGGTCCGTCGATCTGACATTTTGGATTTATGAATTTGAGGATGGATTCATAATCAGCGACCTCGTACACCCTCTAATACCAATTATCGTGCGAATCGCGTAATTTGTTGTATTTCGATCCGCCATTTTGAATTCCTGAATTTTGAGGAATGTGAATTTTGTTAATTATCAAAAACAATTAATTCAAATTACATTTGTCATTTGTAATAAGAACAAAAATCGATGCTGATTATATTTTTAATTAGAACAAAAATTTATTATAATTACGCTTGTCATTTGTAATTAGGAAAAAAATCGACTCTAATTACACTTGTGATTTGTAATTAGAAAAAAAATATATTCTAAGAACATTTTTTATTTGTAATTAGAAAGAAAAAATATTGTAATTACATTTTTTATTTGTAATTAGAAAGAAAAATGAAAAAAATATTCTAATTACATTTGTAATTTGTAATTAGAAAAAAAACCGTTCCCAATTACATTTGTAATTTGTATTTCACAGTTTTTATAATTATGAATTATAATAGTAATTCGTTACTAAATTATTTCTAATTACACATGACAATAGTTATTAGTAATTGTTTTCCTTCTAATTACAAAATGCCATTGTAATTAGCCTTTTTTTACTAATTACAAAATACCGTTGTAAAAGCAATTTTTTTTTACTAATTACAAAATATCATTGTAATTAGCAATTTTTTTTTTTACTTATTATAAATTACATTTGTAATTTGTAATTAGAGTATCATCAATTTTAAAAACGCCCAACACTGGTTTTGGGAAATACAACAGCGTTCCATCGTCTCTGAGGCGGAAAAAAATACTAAATTCGTTGAGACACCATCATCGAAATGTTCGCAATACAGTCGTCTTACCATCGTTTTCGACGCTTAGTATTGACTATGTAAAAAATGTATATGTTGAATCGAATTGTAAGTTATGGATGTTTTCGCCGTAGAATAAAGAATACAAATGATATATATTTTCATCGAAAGGTGTTTTATTCATTCAAAAAAATCCCTCGCTCACGCTTCGGATACGCGCAACCAGCTTTGCACCGATTTTACATTTTCATGGGCGCAGTTGTATTTCGTGTTGAAGGAGTGATGGGGACATTTGGAGTTTATGATTTTCGGCAGTTTCTGCAGCGATGGACAGTCCAGAGTCTCCAAGTCGATGACGTTTGCCGCAGGATCCGTGAATCTTGATAGCCATGCGTTTTTCTCGAATCCCTTCGCATAGATGGTAGGAGCTCCATGCAACAGTTCTCGAATTGTCTTCCTAGCTGCTTCGTATGGTATGCCATTGTAATCCCATCGTATTCCATGGAAATTGCGTTCCAGCCGCTTGTTTGATATTTTGTACTTGGCCGATAAAGAGTCCCATGCAAATGGTGCGTCGAAGGCGAGCGTCAGCGGTTCAGCATCCTTCTCATGGAGTTGACGATGGACATCTCCTTCAGGACAAATTCGTTGACGGGTCTCTTGAAGTCCTGGAGATCGACGATAAGCTTCATGCTGACTGAAGTGGACGCCAATCTTCGGCATGATTTTATACCAATTTTTTCAATCCACCACTGATTGGATTGTACTCGACAATACGATCATGGAGGATCATGCAGTATGCTGAAGTTTGCGGCGGAATATTATTTTTTAATTCGAACCTAAGGCGCACGTCAACAGGGCCGGACTTGAGCGAATCGTTTTGTTTTGAGCAGTCAATGACAACGAGGGGGGCTTTTTCTAAAAATTCAATCCTGCTCAGCCATGGTTCAGCCTCTTTGTTGTAATAGGTCGGTTGAAAGTTTGCATACATCGCGTAGACAAGAGCATATTGATTTTGATCAATGTTCAATTTCAAATTTCCATATGGATACCATTGCGCGTTGAGGTATAGTTTGACATCGCTCAGGTTACCATGATCAAAGTGGCTCGCATTGTGTTGTTTTGTTACGGACCATTTTTCGTACCCGTATACTTCCGTATTGCTCAACTCATGTCATTTCCTCCGCGGCCTCTATACCACCGAACGCTCGCAATATTTCAAAATGCTAAATTATCAAATTCCTTTTCTTTCTTCAAGAAGCGAACTTGCCGGTTTCGAAATATTAGTGCAAGCAAAAAGGGAATACAACAATCGAACTCTATACGAAACCTCATGAAAATCGCTGATCCATTCTTTCGCAATTCACCCCCACGACAACCTAAACGCAGCTATTTGCCGAAATCCTCATGGCGTCATCCACTTGGTGACTCCTCAGTCTTATTGCGACTTTCCGAACAATCGGTCGAGGGACCTTCACTCCTTAGTGGCAAATCTGCTCGCGTCCTTAGGATCTCGCGGGCACGACCGGTGTCGTCTTTTTCTACCATTCAATTTGTAATCACCTAAGAACTCATCGAATGAAGGAAATACCTTAGCGGCCCTTCATTCACCTTCGTTATATTCGTTCGCGACAATTACCTTAGCGGCATTGCGTGTCGAGTTATTTCGAAGCCGAATCACCTATTATTCTCCAATAACCCCGATACAACTATATTCTATTATATTTCATTTCGATATACACGAAACATTATATTTACGTTCCGTGTAAGACCTTTTTAAGTGACGAATAAAGTGAACTGTTAAATTGGGTGAACTAGTGACTACGTTGCAGATTATTCACCTACATTCTAACACCGAACGTCTCCAGCAGCGTCAGCAATAAAAGGTGAGGTGCGTTACGCCGCTTTAAAACAGACAAGGATCCATGTGCCGGAGTCCCCAACTCGCGCACAAAATAATAAAATGATAATATTACAACCGGACAACAATCCGGCTTGTAACAGTTTCTTATTTTTCCGTCCCGTCTGCAGCGCGAGTATGACATACCGTGGCTTCTCCAGCTGATTCGAGGTTTCCACAGACCACACGTGCTTGGAGGTGGCAGGCAGCAATGGATATTCATACAGTTCCCCTGTTCAGAAACTCATGGAGATTAGTTCGTCTTTGGCGAGAAACTTCAACAGTTGAATTTTTCGCTGATCCGAGACTGTCACATAGGGCACGAGCCATTCTATTTTATGCAATACGAGTTTGTAGTCTTCAGGCGCTGTTTGTACAATGGCATTGTCATCGGTCTTTGATCTCGTGAGAATCAACTCATGTTTGGCATTTACGACAATATTTTCCGATAATCTTCGGCAAATCCGAGGAGCACGCTGAGCGGTATACAGACATCAAAGTTTCCCGATACATCTACAATCTGCTTGGTCTTTTCGACATCGAGCCATCCAGTGTTCTCGAGCATAGAACTTTTGGCCGGTGAGAGAGATGAATATCCCTTAATTACACTCGTAATGCCAGTAGTATAGCTGTGACAGTTCTAAACCAGGTCCTCTGGGGGCGGGGGGGTGTTACGCGGGCGGCGGGGTGTTACGCGGGCGGGGTATGACGTCACGCGGGGAGGGAGACTCGGCGGAAAGGCTGACGTCACGCGGGAGGGGGAAGTCGTTGGGGCGGTAGAGGGGGGTTATATATCGATTATCGATCAATTGATCATTGATTATTGATCTTTATATATTCAAAATTTATTGTTGTTTTATTTTTGTCTTATATTGTTCATTTTACAGATTTTATTATTTAGCGACTCTCGCCAGAGAGCCAAGTTGGTTGACCCATGTCGCTGAGAGAAGCGATCGGATTACACGTATGCATGAGAGAGAGAGAGCGAGAATGCGAGATGGAGCGACCGCATCGCATGCGTGTGAGATAGAGCGAGATATACATTTAACTTGAGACATCCAACGACTAAAGCGGTTTGGTTTGTTTGGGTGAGATCCCAAACATACCCACGAACGTCTTCGAACATCTATTGAACATCTTCGAACATCTATTGAACGCTTTCGAACGTCTCCGAACGTCTCACGAACGTCTCACGAACGTCTCACGAACGTCTCCGAACGTCTCCGAACGTCTCCGAACGTCTCACGAACGTCTCTGAACGTCTCTCGAACGTCTCCGAACGTCTCATGAACGTCTCACGAACGTCTGTCGAACGTCTTCGAACGTCTCACGAACGTCTTCGAACGTTTCACGAACGTCTCCGAACGTCTCCGAACGTCTCACGAACGTCTCATGAACGTCTCATGAATGTCTCACGAACGTCTCTTGAACGTTCGAGAGCAATATTTTATACAACTGTGTAATCCTATAACAGATAATGTAACAAAGAAAGGGGTGAGGAGAAGAAAAAATCACATAATGTCACATTTCGTTTATTTGCATGAATCTTTATGATTTAACCACCAATTAAACATTTTAAATACATTTTGTAATGCACAATTTTTTTCATGCTTTTCGCATCGTAGAGTATAGCTTACACCTAATTTACTTAAGGCGTTACCCCCACTTGTAGCGCAAAAAAGGCCTTTCTCATGATTTTTTTTAAAGAAAACCACAAAACTTTTTTAATCGATCAATATACCATCTTAAAGAACACATATTGAAGAACTTTCAGTAATTTTTTTATTGAAAAATATTACATTGTCTAGTGGCAAATGGCCGTCAATGAAATAATGTTTTTATATACACGGTTTGCGGTGACCAACATTGCGGCGAAGTGGATCATCTGAAGAAAAAAATGCGAATGAATTTAGTCAAATATAAGTATAAACTAGTCTTTAATCGAAGGATTTTAAAAAATATTCATTTTTCACAAAATGGCGTACAGTTAAAGTTAATGGTTCGATTTTAACGAAAAAAACGGCCGTTTTTGGCTATAAAACGGCCAATTTTTTCGAAAAAACAATCGAACGATTAAAGACTACATTTTTATGTATTAAATGAGCCTGCAAAATTTCAAGAAGATCGGTTCATTAGTGTTCGAGTAACCTTGGTCACCGACTTCAGAAATGCCATTTTGAGAAAAACGCGTTTAAAGTTTCTCTTCTTCTTCTCTTTCAACGCTCTTTCAACGCGGATTCTTCTCTTTCAACGCTCATATCTCAGTCAATTTTGTTCGGATCGACTTGAAATTTTCAGGACATATTCTCAGATACTTATACTTAAAAAAATGCAATAAAAAAAAACGATTTTTTCAAAATCGCAAGTGGGGGTAACCCCTTAAGGCATCCATGTCGCCAAAGTCCAACGTTTCAATAACTAGATCATTTTTCATATTTAATATATCAGCTAACCATTCTCGTTTTTCATGGCCGTCAACATATACAATAGGATACATATCGTCTTCTGTTGGGCCCACAACTGCAGCCGTTATTAAACCTTGAGCCATGCTATATGGAACGTTTCCATAGGCCCACTTTAGAACATGATGATTCCGAATCAGCCATGACGCTTCGTATCTCTCAGATTTTGTGAGAAGTCTCCATGGTATGATACTCGCGAAAATGTGATGAGAGAGCACACATTCCGCTCTCAGAATCGCTACTTCCTTCACGACAAAGTTTCTCCCAACAATGAACCCTTGTAGATCGACAAATGTAGGTATAGACATAACAAAGGTGTATTGGCTCGATCAAGTCGATAGCAAGATTAATTGATGTCTGACGTCCATATATTAAAGAAACTCGTCTTTAAATTATTTATTTATCGAGCGGGGGTTACTTGCTGATCTATACAATTTTACGAACCATGTTTGTCAATGGTCAATATTCAACAACGCGATCGTGCAAGATCAAACAATAGGTATTTGGTGGCAAATCTTCCTTACATTCAAACTCTATTCGCACGTCCACGGTAGCATTTCTGACAGACTCGTTCTGGCGCGAGCAATCGATAACCGTGAGAGGGCCGTTATATTGAAACTTTGCAATAGTGAGCAAAGAATTATCACTATTACAGCCGTAATAAGATTTACGAAATCGAGAGTACATATTGAACAAAATGGCGAATCTGTTTTTGTCAAAGTCCAAATTCAAATCATCGTAAGGATAGGATTCCGGGTTGAGATAAAGTTTAACATTGGCGAGATTGCAGTCGTCGAATAATGTAATGTCCTTTGCCATAGAATTTTTTACCAGTCTGCAGTGCAAATATTACATATATTGGTTTCTATAGCTGGGAGGCAGCTTTTACAGTCCATGAATGTTTTGTTGTGCTTTGAAGCAGTGGATACTCGTATAGATCCCAAGAGCGAAAGCTCATATTCACGTATCGCCCACTTTCCAATGTTCGAAGTAATGACAGTTTAGTTATCTCGTTTAATGTTACGTGAGGCATACGCCATTGTATCTTGAGCAATTCAACTTCTGCCTCTACTAATGGATGGTGACCTAATACGCAATTGTTATCATTGCGCGAACGTATCAGAATTAGCTCATGACGAGCATTGATAACAACGCGCTTGTAATATTCGCAGAATCCTAGCAATATGTTGAGAGATACACAAAAATTGAAGTATGTTCCCCCATTATTATGTGTTACATCCCACGCAGCATTTTTCAAAGTATGACTCCTCTCAGGACTTAGAGAGATGTAGTTTTTGATCGTGGTTGTTATTCCAACGTTTCGATTGCGATCAATCTCCACACCATCGAGCTCATAACGAACTTCATCAAACATGAATGCAATGCAATTACTTCCCAATACTACTATTGCTTGATCATCAGATTTTTTAAGCACCTTGAACTTCCCCTCAACGTAGAGGAAACTTTCAGATGGTAGGGTGTACAAGTCTTGGTGTTGTAAAGCAATTCGTATTTCATCGCTGTGTCCAAACGTTGAGTTGGCATACGGATTGTGCGTATGAGTCTCAATTTTGATGATACGATCGTCAAAGATTGGCTCCCCACTGATATTCAAAACGTCAGTCATTATTTTGCCTCAAGTATGTCGTACAATAAATCGCAGAGATTCTAAAAATTCACGATTCGCTGCACTGAGTTTCTTCTTTGCGGATAATTTAACCCTCAATGCCGCTTGTCTTCTTGCAAGAGTATTATCGTGTGCGATCGTATTATCTTGCGTAGAAATATTGTCTCTGGCGTATTCCGTGTCGTATAGAACGAGCATCACAAGCGTCGCTGTCGAATGTGCAATCTCACCGTAATTTCTTCTCCTCGAAAATCGAGTAGTTTTCCCTTCTGATCCACGATACGTATCGTTAGATCCGTAATGCTCCGCACTACGATCGGAAGATAAATGATTTGCGCAGGCGTTTCCGATATGTTATATCCTGGTGGTACGCTCGGCGAAAATTCATGTATCGTGTGTACACGCTCGCCATTGCAGTACGCACCAGTGGTGACACTACATTCTATAATAATGTTGACATTCATTATGTTTATCGGTACATCAGATTCCTGCTTCCAGGGATGCATTATTCGATTTGATGAAAATCCCAACAGGGATCCTAGGTTGTCGGGTTTACTGAAATTTATTCTGTACGCACATTTGATTTCGCTCTTTAGTGTATTATGATTAGCGCGTAGCACGATTGGATATTCGCCATTTTCATCGAGGTCATCGTTATCAACCTTTCGAGGAACAATTTCATTTTCAGCATCATCACCGCTATCAAGCCCTTTGAGTAAAATTGCACGATTCAGATACGCATTTATGGCTCTCAGTTCATAGGATCCTTCAGGGATTATAATTTCCTTGTCATCATGGTCAAAGTAAAGTTTGTTGTTTGATGAATTCACATTTGGTATTGTGTGATAAGTTTCGAAATCCGTCAAACCGAGCTCATAATAGCCATAATTAAAATCTATGGCGGGAAAATAATTTGCGGTTAGAAGGCTACTCTTGCCGGTCAACGTAAGCGTCAGTGACATGTTTCCCTCGAATACTGAGTTGATTGACACATTGTCACGGCTTAAATACATATTGATCATCGACGTTTTGAAGAAATTGCAAGCACAATTGCCCGCAAATACTCTGATTATAATTCTGATAAGATTCTCGATTGTATTGTATTTTTATGGTATTTGGTCCAAAATATCGCACCAACTTCTTGGGCGGTCGAAGATTTCCAAAACTATCAAAATATATTATATGACTCCCCCTCTTGGCATAGGCTACCCAATGCATACCAGGACCATCGGCATCGTCCAAATTTACTATACCCCTCTCATCTGGTTGCCACCATAAAATGGTAAATTACTGCGCATGAAGACCCCGCTGAAGAATGGTATGCGCATGCGCTAAGCTAAGCATTCCAATTCTACGTTAGTTGGTACACCAATGGGCATTTTCACCGTGTTTTGACGTTTTTTTTTCTTAGTAGAACATCCTTGTCCACGCTTGCAGGGAGCGAGATAGAGCCCATAGCCTTCTATAGCTCGATTAAGACGTTGTACAGGGTGTCCAATAGGAAGTTGCTGAAATTAATCGACTGTCATTTTAAAACACGTGTACAGAATCAGAAAAGCCAAATTGCTTTAAATAGAGGAAGCTCTGCAGTTTTAAACCCAGATAAATAAAACCCAGTCAAATATTTTTTATGTCAATTTATTACATTTTATAAAAATAACGATAAAGTACAGTGATTAATGATAGATATTTTCGAAGTGCGAACAGTTAGATTGTGCACAAAAATCAATTCTCTTTTGAAAACTGTGAAAAACTGTGTCCAACATACCGTTCGTAATGCCGCGAACCACTTCCTGGATGGCCGCGATCAGTTCTTCTACTGTGTTGGGGTTTTTAGAGTAACAATGATCTTTAATGTAACCCCACAAGAAAAAATCACAAGGGTTCAGGTCCGGTGAGTGCGGAGGCCATTCTAGTCCGCCTTGAGCAAATTTAGGGTACCCCAGACCGATTACTCGAGTCCCATATACGCGATGAATAGCTTTAAACACCTCATGAGTCCGTTGCGGCGTCGCTCCATCTTGGATGAAGTAAATTTTTTTAACCAATCCCCTCTTTTTTGCATAAGGGAAGAATTTCGTTTCCAAAGCTGTTTGTAACTCTCTCCTGTTACCGTAGATTCCAAGAATTGCAAATAAATTCCTTTTACTGAAATCGCTGCCCATGCCGTTACTTTCTGTGGATGAAGGGACTTCGCTAGCGATATGTTGGGATTTTCCGTTCCCCAAAACCGGTAATTTTGCTTGTTTACGTACCCATTCATCCAAAAGGGGCTTCATCGGAATAAATACTTAATTTCTCATTAAGTTCTTCGGCGTCAAACATTCCCGTAATAGTATTACAAAATTCGATGCGTTTCGTAATGGCATGTTCAGTTAACAATTGATGAGTGCTTATTGTATACGGATGAAACTTTTAAAAAAATTGCAAAATGTTGTGTAATGATGATTTGGTTATTTTTAATGCTTGAGCAGCTTTCCGAATCGAATAATTTGGATTTTGTTTGAAATAATTCTCAACTTCGTTGATCTTCTCTGGTGTAGTCACCGTAACAGATGGACCTGGCAACTCGTGTCTACGGTCCTGGAGTGTACCATACTTCACGAAGTTATCGATTATCCTACAAAAATTAACGTAAAATTACTTCAATGCAGTTTCATTGAATTGAAACACAATTTGTGCGATAGATGAATGTGCATAAATATTCAATTCTTACCTTTTCAGAGTGTTTTCGCTGGCAACTCTATGAGTTCCAAACTTAGTACGAAACCCTCTAAACGCATTACTATACATTTTTTCCCTTGAGAAGGAGCACTCAATGAGATATACTTTTCTTCCGTGGTGAGCTCACTCATTTTGCCGCGCACGTACTTGCTTCAACAACGGCTGGAATAAAACTGCGGGGCCTCAGGTATGCGCCTTAGAAAAAGGGATCCCTATTGAATTCATGGAGGGAAGAGACACTTATTTAGTTTTAGCAACTTCCTATTGGACACCCTGTATTTCTTCAAGTTGACGTTGCGCCGCTTTGCTATCATTCACAGCCTTTGCTATCCCAGCTGCCCCACCAGCCAGTGAACCAAGAACGCCCAGCAATGGTAACATTGGCAAAATTCCGCCACGCTTTGCTTTCGGAAGTATCCTCTTCTTAACGGTTTTTTTTCGTTGTCGATGAGTTCTTTGTCTTCATTCCCATGCCGAATTTCGTTTTTGCTTTCATAGCCGTCCAAACAGCGGTCGCTTCTGTTTTCTCGCCAAAAGTCGAATCTCTCGCAGTAATACGTTTTCGTGCCGTTGTTGCAAGTATATTATCCGCAACGTGTCTTTCGCCTAAAAGATTGCTTCGAGAATAGGCCTTGTCCACACATAGGGCTGGTCCACAAAATTGGTAACCGGGAATATGTAACTCGTTCGGAAGTGCATTTATTGCACGATTTAGCAAACCGCTGCCGTTTCTCTTTGACATTCGGCACAATTATTTATAAACGGTGCTGGACCGTCAATGTGTATTAGCTGTCCCGGTAAACTCCAATGGCGCGTGCATCGGCGATATTGCTGTACTTCCGAATCAGCCTTTATGTGTTCGGGAAGCCTCTCCCACAAAATGTCAACGAAGTGATGAAAATTTTGTAACGAAACAATTTTTTGAATAAACTGTAATTGATGAGCCGTTAAGCGGATAATACTGCAGTCGTCCGACAGGTACAAAAACATTCTCAATACTGAGCGGATTTGGCCCGGTGCACTCCTATAAATACTCCTCACACGACGCATTTTGGGTGAATGTCTGTTTAGATTCGGAAGAGAAAACATGCGTTTCGTGCAACAAGCGACGGTGATTCAAGCGATCAATTTTGACGATAGAATAATGGAGGGCCAACAAGTACGCAAGCATGGAGACATGCTGCCACTTACGATACGCAGCATTATTTGCGGTCCTTCAAATTGTGGGAAAACCAATGATCTGCTAAGTTTAATAGAAAGTCCAAATGGCGTACGTTTTGAAAACCTATATGTATACTCGAAATCGCTTCAACAGCCAAAATATCAATATTTGAAAAATCTGCTGACATCGATTAACGAAATTGGCTATTTTAAATTCTCAAATAATAGTGATGTTATCCCACCGCACGAAGCGCTTCCGAACTCCATTTTTATTTTCGATGACGTAGCATATGACAAGCAAGATACAGTACGAGAGTACTTTGCGATGGGCAGACACTCAAGCGTTGATTGTTTCTACCTTTGCTAAACATATGCCAAGGTTCCCAAGCATCTTATACGCGACAATGTGAATCTGCTGATTTTATTTAAACAAGATCGTACAAACTTGAAACATGTTTACAATGAACATGTAAATACGAACATGCCGTATGAAGATTTCCTGGTGTTATGTCAAAAATGTTGGCATCACAAGTATGGCTTCATGGTGATTGACAAAGATAGCTCATTGTCCGGTGGTCGCTATAGAAATGGATTTAACGAGTTTGCAATTCCGTGATGTAGTCAGTCGGCATTGAGACATCAGCTGTGCAACGACCTACAAATAATTTCATGTGGGCATCATGACGACAATTGATACTGATGAAAATATTGCGAGGGAAATTGCGTAAACAACCGACTCAATACGCAAAAAATATCAAGCTTTGAAGACTGGAAAAATGGAAGATATTGCATTGGAGAGACACTTCAAGCCAATCACCGAACCTCTCAAGCAGTTGAAACGCAAGCGACGAAAGGAATCTCTGGATGATACGTCGATGGCTGCTGTACGCTTGCAACCACCCACCATTGTTAAAGAAGACGTTTTTGAAACTATGCCCAAATCATTCGTGTCTACAGTTCAACGGCAATTACAAACGGTTGAAGGTCAAAATACATTGCGCGAACATTTCGGTCCACTCGGTCAACAAAATATTTCATCTATTCTTTCCCAAGACAAAAATTCCAGCATGGATTACGTGTATGGTGTCAATTTACCAATGAAGAAATGGTGTTAGGCGATAAACGTTTCGATGTCGATAATGATGATAATATATTTATCGATGGCATAACATACTTAGGAACCCCTGGGCTCTATGAGCTAATCTTCAAAAGAATTCCTGACGATGCAATATACACCGAGGAAGACAAAAACAAATATAAAAGTATATTGTTGGCAACAAATGCACATCGACGTGCTAGCAATATACTCAATCCTGTATTGGATAACAAAGGCTTCAAGTATAAATATATAATTGGACCACTAACTTTCGACCAAAAAACTGGAACAGGGATAGAAATACCGCTCGCCATGACGTTAAATAACAATAAAATTGATTACGTGCATTGGAATGATCCCAACGAGTTGATTGATCGTTTGCGCTTGTTGGAAGCTTCACGACACGCGGGTAACAACGCTCACGACAATGAGATAATGTCGATTGTTGAGGAACTTCGCGAAGCGGGTATCGTTATAAATTAACTTATGCATCGATGATAATGATCATTCCTTCGTCACTATTGACACCGAGGTGTCGATCAATAAATTCAGATCATCGCTTGGAGCGCAGGATAATTCATACTATCAGTAGACTGGGCTAATAAGAAATTATACACGTGATAATGCTCTCTCTCTAACCTCTAGTGGCTTCGATGCAAGATCACGTAAAATACGAGGCGTAGCCCTACCTGAAGGGGATTATGATGCTGCTAATAAACGTTACATGGAAATGAAAATCAAGCTGTTAACAGAACGCCTGGATGAATTTAAGAAGAAATTCATCGCACTAGAGGATACACTTCGAATAACTATGAACGATAGGTCGAAAACGATTCAGTATGTAACCGACGCTGTAGCTGACACAATGCAGGAAGATTTGTCAAAATCGTCTGGTCAAACACACGATATGCTCGGAGACGAAAAAACGTCTGAAGAAAAGCAGCTCGTGGAGGAATTACATGCACCAGCAACAAAAACTTTCTGCGAAGACGTGTCATCGTACGTGGGTATGATGATTTGTGGCAGGCTGACGTAGTCGAAATGCGGCCGTATTCGCGTTTTAACAAAGGCTACAATTACATCCTCACCGTCATCGATGTGTTGAGCAAGCATGCATGGGCCGTACCCTTGAAAAGTAAAACTGGCAACGAAATGGATACAACGATCGCGAAAATCATACACGATCATAGCAGATATCCGAAAAATCTTCAGACCGACAAAGGAAGCGAATTTTACAATGTAAACGTGCAACGACTCATGGAGAAATACAATATCAATCATTATTCGACGTATTCTATTATGAAGGCCTCGGTCGTCGAGCGATTCAATCGCACTCTCAAAAATAATATGTGGAAAATGTTTACGCTCAATGGTAATTACAAGTGGATCGATGCGTTACCGCAACTCGTTATGAAGTACAATGCTCGAAAGCATCGTACGATTGGCATGAGGCCCATCGACGTACTCCTGCGATCGCGGAGAAACTCTTAACCACCGTATACAGCGATGTAAAAATTGCGGCTCCTGCAAGATTCAAAGTCAATGATTTTGTGCGCGTAAGCAAATTCAAGACAATATTTGAAAAAGGTTTCACACCAAATTGGACCACCGAAGTGTTTAAAATCGTCAAGGTGCAACAAACTTATCCTGTAACGTTCCTAGTCGAGGACTCAAGTGGAAATCCGATAGCCGGAGGATTCTACGAATACGAACTGCAACGTTTTGCCAATCCAAACATATATCTCGTGGAGAAGATAAGACGCAAAAAGGGCAATGATGTTTATGTTAAATGGTTGGGAATGGATAAATCTCAAAACTCGTGGATACACAAAAATAACATATTGTAATAACTTTTATAAAGTATATGAAAAATTCAATAAAGTTTATTTACAATAGGCATACCATTTTATTTATGTATACATTCACTATTCCTTATAAAAATAAATAATTATATCCTGTAAACATTAACATACTCGCATTATATATAACATGAAATTTTCCAATATATATCAAATTTGCATTAATACATGCATTATATCTATCCATTTTTATTTTATAACAATACATACAATGTAGCCTAACAAACACATTTACAATGCTATTTTATAATGACCCCAGGGTAGAGTGTCCGTACTTTTCGGCACGATATACCGCTTGTCATCGTGTGTAAACTTCGTGCAGCTTCGATCTTATGCAAGACTGCTGACGAGTCATCTCAATTTCTTCCCGTAAACAGCGAGTGTAGTCATTGAAATTGATTGTTTGCGCGACGACATTACTTTTCACACCTTTCACCTTGTTCGTGTCTTTTTTACCATCGCCTCGCAAAGCGTACATTTTTGCTCTCAATCCCACAAATTATGTCATTACCATACCATTATTTTCATCTTTCATGAGACCGGGCACTTTCTTATTGACTAACGGTAAACCGTACACGTTTTCCATCAGGTAATCGCTCGTATCAAATTTGTCAATGTTACGCTTCATATCGTCGTAAACATCGTCAGACTTGATGTGGTATATGATACTATCGGTGTCGGTATACATGACCTTGCAGTTTTGCTGATACAGCGGAATCATGAATTCATGGTGAAACTCATATAAACATGTTTTCGAAATGTCGAGTATACACATACCCACATAAATCGGCTTTTTAAATTTTACCTCCAGATTTTACAATTCGACGGCAATAAGATTTTCTGAAAAGATACTTCGACTGTGAAAATTTGGTTTAGCGATCATTGCCTCTGCCCCATACCGTCTCTCTCACTTTGTTACAAGTTTCACGTCTACACGGTTTCGCACGTTTTCCATCGTTTTGCCAAATACTGCATTGTTCATTAATTTATACAATTTTTTCTCGAAATCATTTGTAGCACGTGTGCGAAACTGCATGTTCAATTCGATGTATGAACGCAACCAGGGGGATTCCGTAAATTTCAAAATTCTGTGTATTTTCGCTACTTTAAGTCCATGACGCATACACTGCTGCAAATTGTGATAGTGTATCACGTAACGCTCCTTATCGCATACGGTTGCGAGCAATTTCTCTTGGCACTTGCTAGGTGGTTTGTCGCGTGTCGGACAAAACGGAAGGTCACTGTGCGAATCATGCAAATCAGGTATGCTGATGATTTCAATGGATCATACGATTGCATGTACTTGTTATTAGCATGTGCATATCTGTTTGAACATTGGCTTAAACCTCCGCGTATACCTTGCTCGATGAATAAAATCATGTCGATGTCGGTCAATAATTCAAACGTAATGTGCGTATATTTCAACATGGCGCCCCAAGTATATCCGGGAAGAGTGTAATAATACGCCGGATCAACCCCATAACTTTCAATACACGTATCACGGAAATTTTCGAAAATATCTGCTAATAACAAGACATCCGTCTTCAAATACAAATCGCTATATTCACCAAGCGTTTGATTGGAAAACCTTCCAGACATTCTCAGCGTGAACGTACTCGCTCGCGCCGATCGTTTCCCCGGTCAAGGAACTGTAAAATGAGTCGCGCGGCGGCAAACACGTGTCTTCCAATCTGCTGACATGGTCAATGTATTCGTACGGGACGACACGTTTTCGTGTTAATAATGTAAAATCATGCATCGGTAGGCCATCAAATTCTGAGCGTAACATTTTCAGTTTGTCCGTCGTTAAAAATGATGCCAATTTCTCAAGACTTGTGGTTAGAAATTTATATGAATCGATGAAGCGTAATTTAATTTGGTTTTTTGTTTCTTCGGTAGTAGTTTGAACAGTTCTCGTAAATGAAATATATTTTTCTTTTGTTATTGGAAGCACGTAAGTTTTCCCTTCGAAGGCGGTGGCTACTTCTTTGATTATAAAATGCGCATCATAGCCAGACAAATTGTGAAAAACTACCGGAATGAAAAAAGATTGTTTGAAATTTAGATTGCAATCGAATGGGCGGGGCCTCTGTAACGCCCACTTAAATGACAATGATCGCGAACTCGTGTATCGGTTTATGCAAAGTCTTGTTCACATATGTGACACCTAATCGCGCTTCGAAATTCAAGCTTCTCGTCGGATGTTAACTGCACCATGGGGATATTTGAAGATAAAATTTCTTTTACATGCAAAGCTGCATTTTTTAGTTCTTCGACGAACCATGCAATGCAATCGCTACTACGGTGCGATTCATATCTGCATAACGATTGATCGTATGAACAATGTACGTAGTATGCGATACTAGAAACCTCGTGATGTTGGGACATGTTTTGTTCATTCGTTTTCGCAAGAACGCACTCAAAATCAGCGTATATTACGAATGGAAGTCGCTCCTTATGATTGAAGTTTTTAAAAGTGAGCCACTTGTTCGCATCGTTCGGTAGACGGACAGCACAGTCGTTGATCTGGCCACAGTCTGCAGTGTGCCCTTGCAATTTTTGCTCCGAATGAAAGTAGTGTAGACATCTGCGAAAATAAACAAAAAATCAGTTTCGAACTAATTATTTTGATACATTAAATCATATCAAATCTACGTACCTATCACAGATATATTTCTGTCCATCGTGTTTATTCAACTGTGAGCTGACGAGCCTTGATAAATTCTTGATCCACGCGAAATGTCCAACGATGTTTTGCTGCGGATCTTCCACGTAGAGCAAATTGACATGCTTTTCTCTCTTTCGCTCACTCACGCGAATTGGACGAGTGCTATCGTTCTCAATGGTGTATACATTGATTGAAATGTTATTACGGATTTCAAATTTTTTAATTTGATTCATAGTCACTGGAAACTCAATGTCTTGAACAATTAGCTCTGTCGAGTAGTGCGGGTATGAAGATTCACGCGCACTGTGATGTGCGGCTGAATAAGGAGCAGCGACTACGGACCATGCGAAACATGCTTGATCACTCGATTTCACATTAACAACTGCTCTTTTCAGCATTATCGACCGCGATAACATTATGTGGCATCCGGCACGCATTGGGTTATATTTATTCATATTCATAGTCAAGTTATATATTCGTGACAATGCCCACCCGCTGTCGCGTTCCTGAAACTCTTCGAGCGATGTCGAAATGGGCTCAATAACTCTTCGATCGTACCACTCGCGTAAATCAGACGTATTGAAAAGTTCATAGTTTTCAGTATTAACGCTTTTATTTGCACGCTTGTCACCCGCCACATATTCACCGTTAAAAGCGGTATTACTTTTCACACTACCATGATTGTTGATAATGGTTTGAACGCGTGAAAGCACGACATCACTAGTGTGTTTTAGAAATTGTTGAGGTTCGATGTGGTTGTGATTGATGACTACACAAGTCAAGATACGACCCTCGAACGCCGTATCATTTTCTCGCCATATGAATCCATGATTGCTATGACCAGCACCCGTGTGTATGAAACGCTGACGCCAGTGGCGCAGCGTGGCGGGGGCCGGCAGGACCATGGCCCCGGGCGGCGCAGATGTGGGGCGGCGGCGGCGAGCGGCACTTAGTTGCGAAAATAGGGCGGGGGGGGGGGGCAAATCTAAGGTTAGCCCCGGGCGGCAAAAATCCACGCTACGCCACTGGCTGACGCACCGAATTCTTGAAGCCTTCAAGTCGCGCAATTTGGGCTACCAACGATTGACGATTTCCGATCGATAATCGCGGTCGTTTAATTCGACTTTGTTCTTCTAACGACTCGATATACTCGTCACATCGTTGTTCCCACACAATGTACTCTTCTACCGAACTTACTTGAGCCCCTTGCTCGCAAATATTTTTTTCAATATTATCCGTCATGTCTCTGCGCGAGGCACTCTGCGATCTCGGAAATTCAAACCTTGACTGAAAGTGTATTCCTCTCAATCACGATTTCTATTTCATTTCTATAACAACTGCTTCCTTGGTGCCGTGTGCACTTTTTCGATATATATTTTTCTGAAGTCTGTACGATTTTGCTGACATGAACTTCGTCGACAGCATCCACGAAGTGCTCGCAGAATCAAACGCATAATTTTATTCTTTCGTGAATATCTCAGGCATTTTGACCTTGAGATACCACGTGATGCTGAATCGACATTTTAACGTTGCTTTTTACCTATGTACGCTGAAAGCGTGTACCTCTCAATCACGATTTATATTCCATTCCTATAACAACTGCATCCTTGATGCCGTGTGCATTTGTTCATTATATATTTTTCGACAGAATTTTAGATTTTTGCCGACATCAACTTTTTTGACGAGATCCGCGAAGCGCTTGCAATATCATTCGCATAATTTTATTCTTTTGCGAACGTCCCAGGCATTTTGGCCTTGAGATGCAATAGATGTTGGAAGACATTCGTGGGTTTGTTTGGGATTTCACCCAACAAACCCAACTGCTTTAATCGTTGAATGTCTAATGTGTATGTCTTCATACATGCAGATTAGTTGCTCTATCTCACATGCTTGCGATGCGGTCGCTCCATCTCACATTCTCGCTCTCTCTCTCATGCATACGTGTAATCCGATCGCTTCTCTCAGCGACACGGGTCAACCAACTTGGCTCTCTGGCGAGAGTCGCTAAATAATAAAATCCGTGAAATTAACAATATAAAACAAAAATAAATCAACAATAAATTTTAAATATATAAAGATCAATAATCAATGACCAATTAATTGATATATACCCCCCCCCCCTACACCGCTCGAACGACTTCCCCCTCCCCGCGTGACGTCAGGCGCTCCATCAAGTCTCCCTCCCCGCGTGACGTCATACCCCGCCCCGCGCGTGACGTCACCCGACGGCACGCGCGAGCCTTTTAGATGATTTCAATGCTTATTTAGGTCGTAATTCTCTGCGTTATTAATGTATACAAAAAAAATGTATCGCACACTCTGATCGCTTATTTATTTAGTTTATACGTTAATTTAAGTATAATAATAAATCTAAATTACAACTTATTTATCTTCTAAAAAATTGTTTACGCTTTACTTACACCCGTCCTTATGCCAAATAAATTATAATTCATAAAAGTAAGCGGAAATATATTTATATTCGTATTGTTATATTAATTCTCATACTTTCATCAAGCGATAAAGCATTATCCCCAAAAACAAGCCAATCATCCATCCGGCCGCGAATCGTCAGTACTAGAAGGTATACATATTTTGAAAGCGATGAGCTGGTCCCGTTGGTAGCGTTCCTGACTTCGGTCCGCAGGGGCGCGGATCGATCCCGCGCTTAGTATTTTTTTTTAAATTTATTATTACTATTAATTCTTATTTGATTAGTTATTTTTATTAGTTATAATTATTATTTCAATTAGTTATCTTTAAGTGCCGAATCATCTATCGCGCACTGTGACCGCTTATTTTATTAGTTTGTACGTTAATTTAAATATAATAATAAATCTCAATTACAACTTCTTTATCTTCTAAAAAATTGTTTACGCTTTACTAACAACCCGTCTCTATGCCAAATAAATTGTAATTCATAAAAGTAAGCGGAAATCAATTTATATTAGTATTATTATATTCATTTTCATACTTTCATCAAGCTATAGAGCATTATCCCCAAAAACAAGTCAATCATCTATCCGGCCGCGAATCGCAAGTGCCAGTAAGTGCATTTTTAACACAAGCGATAAGATGGTCCTGTTGGTAGCGTTCCTGGCTTCGATTCGCAGGGGCGCGCGATCGTTCCCCGCTCTCAGTACATTTTTGTTTATATTTTATTTTTTTTTGTATGGGGCGAATTGTTTATTCATGAAATCATACAATGTAAAAAATGTAAAAAAATTTGAACCTGCCACATTTTTTTTTAAGAAACGTGGCTCGCTCGTTTTTGTTTTTATATATCAATTTCAACAAGTTGAATCAAACGCCTCATGAGGGAAAGCATGCTGTTTCGCCATTATTCGACTGGATTGTTTCGACACTCTCGTATTTCGTATTGTCTTCGTACCGATCGGAATAATAAAAAAATTTAAACGTACGTAATTTGCGATTGGTGATTTTCGTGATACGCGTTTCGGGATTTTTGTGAACCGCGATCCGGGATTTTTGTTGCAACGCGATTCGTGATTTTCGTGATAGGCGATTCGGGATTTTTGTGAAACGCGATTTTTTTACTCTGTGCCGGGTAACATTGGGGTTTTTTCATGATTTTTTTCTCATTTATTCGACCTTTGGGTTGTGTTTGTTCAACTCTTGATTTTTTTCCTCGTGGATGAGCCCGGGGTATAAATCCGAAATCGGCTAAAAAGAAACATTTTCAACATCAATGGTGCGATCAGCATCCAGAGTGGGAAAAATGGGTTCAGGCTGTTGCATCGCAACCTGATAAATGTCATTGCCTTGCGTACGGAACAACGCTGTCATGTGGCCACTGTGAGATAGAGAGGCATTCCAAGTCAGAAGTGCATGTAAAAAACATGAGTGTAGTAGGTGTAGGATCGCTCGATTCGGGGAACACTACGCCTTCTGCGTGTGTTCCAGAAGCAACTTGTACTCAGGAGAGTTTTTCAGCTGCCTCTGGTGCTGAATTTGAATTCAATGAACAAGTACAAGTTGCTGAAATTCTTTTCGCGACTTTTTTGGCTGAGCATAATATTGCGATGACGGTCGCACCGGATATGCTCAGTCTATTAAACTCATCGGTCAAGAGCCTGCTGTGTTGCAGGCTATGACAGTCGGTAAAACTGCTTTATCGCTTGAGTATATGAGAATGAATAGGGGCGTGCGGGTAGCAGAATTGGTCGGGTCGGGTCGGGTTGTACAATTGTTGTACAAATTTGTATTTGTACAATTTTTTGTACAACAATTTGTACAATTTGTACAAAGTATTTGTACACATCCTCGCACGTACGTACTCACACACAGGATAGAAAAGTGAGACGAAAAGATTTTTTAAAGTATTATAATTTATTCGTTTTATCGCCTTCTTCGAGTTTTCGTTTTCTAAAAATAAATATAAAAAATATATAGGGATCTCCGAGTCGTTTACGAATATTCGAATTTTAAGAGTACTCGACGTTTACGAGTACCAAAAATTTAAGAGTATCCGATTACCGAATTCGGGTACCCGATAGAGGCGGGTAATGCAAAAACGTAACCCGTCGGGTACCCAACCCGACCCGAACATCGCGTACCCGAGTGAATCGAGTACCCGCACACCTCTAAGAATGAATATAATAATACGAATATAAATATATTTTCGCTTACTTTGATGAATTACAATTTATTTGGCATAGGGACAGGTGTGAGTAAAGCGCAAACAATTTTTCAGAAGATAAATAAGTTGTAATTTAGATTTATTATTATATTTAAATTAACGTACAAACTAATCAAAATAAACGGTCAGAGTCCGCGATACATGTTTCGACACTAAAAGATAACTAATTAAAATAATAATGATAACCAATTAAAATAACTAATTAAATAAGAATTAATAGTAATAATAATTTTTAAAAAAGCACTGAGCACGGGGAACGATCCCGCGCCCCTGCGGACCAAAGCCAGGAACGCTACCAACGGGACCATCTCGTCGCTTGTAGAACATGTGCGCTTTCTGGTACTTACGATTCGCGGCCGGATGGATGATTGGCTTGTTTATGGGGATAATGCTTTATCGCTTCATGAAAGTATGAGAATTAATATTATAATACGAATATAAATATATTGCCGCTTACTTTTATGAATTATAATTTATTCGGCACAAGGACGGGTGTGAGTAAAGCGTAAACAATTTTTTAGAAGATAAATAAGTTGTAATTTAGATTTATTATTATATTTAAATTAACGTATAAGCCAAAAAAATAAGCAATCAGAGGGCTCGATACATTTTTTGTATACATTAATAACGCAGAGAATGAAGAGCTAAATAAGCATTGAAATCATCTAAAAGCCTCGCGCGTCTCGTCGGGTGACGTCACGCGCAAGTCGTGCTCAGATTGCTTTTTTCCTCGAAGCCTTCGTTTCGGCTTGGCCGCACATGAACGTGCTCAGCGTCCATGCATTGATGTAGATGCCGAAGGCGCGGTCGGGAAACTTCGACCGCGCTCGGCTCTCTCCAAAGATGTCCGAGCGTCACTCGCTCACGGACACGCGCTACTATGATTGTGTGATGGGCACGCAAGAGACTAGAGAGGGGGTAACTTTTGCGCGCGATCTGGCTGCACTGATGCCGACATTCTTATTACGATCGATTTCTATGGCATTCAACTCATATCGCACTTCCTCAAACAAATGACACATGGCATCGTTGACGAGACTTGTAGCAGTGGTTGGCGCCCCATCATGCTTGGATAATTTTCCACATACGTGTAGCGAACTCTTGCTTGGCGGGATGGAGAGGTCTTAATGTTGGATAGCAATACGGACTTCATCGCTGTTATTGAAGGTAAAAGATGCATATGGCTGATGAGCGTGAATCTCACAATGGATGATGAATTCACCAAAGACCACGGGCGCTTGAATGCTTACAATTTCTTCTTCCATTTCGGGCAACAGATGCACAGAGCACAGACTAAATAATTTTTGACACGCTTTCGCCACGCACTTTGAGACCCAAATTCTTCAAGGGTAGCACGTTTTGAGGTGTTAGCACTTTGGGCGCCGGTCGACGACTGATTGTTTTTTTCCACGGCCGTTTATTGTTGTTGAAAGATCTATTCAAAACAATGTCCATCACGACTTTATATGTAGGTGTATGGTGATTACTTCACCGCGGAAATTTACCAAATCACCGTCTTGATCCACTATGCAAGCCGTGTCGTGTCAATCGTTTGGCTCGTGATTGGCAGATAAATTACGTGAGATGGAACTTCAATGATCTTATAGCCCGGTGGCACAGATGGAAAAAATTCGTGAATTGTGTGTACTTTTTGTCCGTTAATATAGGCACCAGCGGTAATGTTGCACTCTACGAGTAGGGCGTTCACTTTGAGAATGGCTACTGGAAGATGGGATTCGTGTCTTTTATTGGCTTCCAATTTCCGTGCGGTGAAGCCTAGTAGATGTCCAATAGAATATTTTAGCTGAAAATGTACATCACGATCACACTCGATCTCACTGCGTAGCGTGTTATTATTCGGTTTAATGCTGATGCTGATGTTTTTACGCGAGAGCTCTGCTTGTACAAACGTCTCAATATTCTCTATTTCATAACTGCCCGTAGGTATCGTCGACACCTCATCTCCCACATAAATTTTCTCGTGGTCAACGTCAATATTTGGAATAGAGTTGAACGTTAACAATTCCACGAGGCCGATGGATAATTTTTGTGTGGCGAGAGTTCGATGGGGGGAAAGTATCGCGCCTCGAGTATGAACGATGAGCCAGATCTGGTCAATGTTAAACTTTCATCCATGATGCTGGTAAATGGACAACTGAATTTTCCACGTCATTTCCCCTCTATCTATAGTGTATATTTGTCTTGGTGCTGCAATTGTCGACAAAGAAACTTGAGAGACAAATGTCCACATTCTATCGTATCATATTCCTGATATCTAGTATAATTATAATTAACGCTACCGACATGGAAATATCTCATGAGCTCGGATGGTGGTGGAAGATTGCCGAAACTATCAAAGTACATGACTTTCCATCCGGTCTTGTTGTAAGCGACCCAATGCGTTCCAGGACCGAGATTGTCATCCAAATTTACAATTGTGCTTCACATTTGAGAGGTCCGCTTGCTGGCAATGTATCGCGCATGTAAACTCCACGAAAATGTGGAATCATTAGGATTTTTGCATATTTGAGTAGGCCGCGGTCGGTGAGGGGTCGGTGTGGTAGCGTTACTTCTAGTTTTTTGGCTTCATATGAAGGCCCAATCCCTGCTTATATGATTTCAGATGTAGACCCCGACCTAATGCAATTGCTTCAATTGTTCGATTATGACGCTTACTTTCATACAATTCACGTTTCGCTGCTTGAGCAGCATTTACAGCTTTAACTATACTAGCCGCACCACCCGACAAAGCACCCGCAGCGCTAAGACCCGCAAATATGGGCACGAGGAAGGGTAATAAACCACCAATTTTATGGGGTACAGGTAGAACCCGAGGTGTGCGCACTTTACCACCTTGCAACTTTACGGCTCCACGATCATCCTTTAGAGCTGATTTGATAATGTTATGCGGATCATTACTTTGAATCATTGTCTTCCTTGCAGCGCCAATTATCTTTTTCAAACAAACGCCACCCTTGCGGCATTTCATTCCCATACCAAATTTTCTCTTTGTCTTCATAATATTTGCCACACCTCAAGCACTGGCTGTTTCACCGATACTAGCGTCTCTCGCGGTAACACGTTGCCTAGCCTGTTCAGCCAACACTTTATCGGCCAAATGTCTCGCTTCAAGATTATCCGGATTTTCCGAATATGCAATATCATGTTGTTTGCAAGCCGTATCCAATGGATTGAAGCCCGGATCGCCACGAGCAAGGCGCTTGGCCAACTTTGTGCCTGGCCACAATACTGATACCCAGGCAGATGTACATAGCATGCGAAAAGCAGGATAACGTACACTTGTATCCCCAAACATCTCGTGAGAGATAATGCAAATTTCGTGGTGCTTTTCAAGCAGGATGATATGAATCCCAAACACGTGTACAATGACCATGTTAATACGAATATGATTTATACGTGCTTTAAAATCATGTGCATCAAATGCTGGAATTTCGAAAAGTATGCATTTATCACAATGGACAAGGATAGCGGTATTAATGATGGTCGATATAGACAAGGTTTTGATTATTTTCTCACTATTGATAAATGACCCATCGCTGGTGGTTGAAGAGACAGTATTGTGCACGCCTTGATGCCATCAGACGGAAGCATGGAATGATAAAAATTGGGAAAGATAGCGATCAGCAGAGACTGCAAGATGTCTTTAAGGGGGGATTGTCTTTTTTTTCGCAAAATTTACCGCTTTTTGAGAATTTTCTTGTGAAGAAAGTATACAACGGAAAACTTGTGAAACTTGGCATATAGTTTTATTGACCTGTTTACTACATACAAAAAAATTTTAAACAATTTCATCAAAAAATCCGCCTCCCACCCCCCTCGACGCGAGATGGTCCTTTTTTGATGGTGTGCACGATTACAGCCTTCACGTTCATCCTGCAACAAAAACCCAAAAAGCATTTTACTTTAGACACATATAGCTATCGTTCGAAGAAGGGAAAAAAAATTGACGATTTGGTGACGTTTTGAACTTGAAGTATCGCTTTTTCGAAAAAAATTGATCGATTTTTTGTTATAAATAAAAAAACTATTAAACGTATTGCTTTTTTGCTTCATCAAACGATAAAAGGATGTCAGCTGAGCATTCTGTCCAAATTTGAAGGCAATCGGTTGAATAGTTTTTGAGAAATCGTGCACACCAGTTGTGAAAAAGCTGTTTCGAGAAAAACGCGTTTAAGGGGGGATTTTTTGATGAAATTGTTTAAAAAATTTTTTGTATGTAGTAAACAGATCAATAAAACTATATGCCAAGTTTCACAAGTTTTCCGTTGTATACTTTCTTCACAAAAAAATTCCCAAAAAGCGGTAAATTTTGCGAAAAAAAAGACAATCCCCCCTTAAGCCTATAGTGGGGCCATTGGAGAAATTGGTGTCGTTTAAAAACGGCGAGGTGGTGGTGAAGGAGGTAATTGAGGATGAACAAGTGGGTGATAATGTTGATGAAGAAAAATAAGATGCGTTAAATAGTGTGAAACATCGAAATGAGGCACATGATTCCTTGAAGAGTGAAACACAAGATTCTTTCCAATTGATATATGAGGATGATGACTCGCAAAATGTCGATCAGCTGATCAGCGAATATCTCCTGTTATTTCAAACAAATAGAAAGGCAAGCTTGGATGTATTATACGGTGTACGAAATCTCGCAAACAACGAATTAATGATTAGTAATTCTCCGATAATTTTCGACTCTCAACATATTCGGGTGGGTGATGTGAGTCATGCGAAAAATGTTGGATTAACAGAGCTGTTGTTTAGAAAAGTGCCCAATGTCGAAACTCTCACACCGGACGATTTGAATAACTATGAAAAGATTGAAATCTCGACGAAAGCGCACAAAAAATTTTATAAGCCTAGTGAGGCTATACGACGTAACACCAGCCACAAATTTAACACATATATCGCAAATATAGTCGATCATCATGTGGGACAGGGTATCCTAAAGTATAAGCTAGCTAGAAAAAAACACCCACTTGGACTATATTTATTGAGACAATCCAAACGAGCTAGTGGATCTCCTTCGCTTGCTTCTTGCTTGCTGCATCACAAGCAGCCGGAAAATCATCACATGCAAATGAAATTATATGGATTATCGAGGAATTGCATGAAGCTGAATTCATTTATTGACTCGACGTCGGAGAATTTACGCATTCTCATCATGTTTCGATATGACGCTCAATCGGAGCGGGTGATTGCGCACGCTTGGGGTAGGTCGGCGAAATGACGTGGTCGACACGAAGAATGTTCAATTTTACTTTTATTTATTTAGTGTACAGCTTCATCGCGGGGTTGTTGTTATGATCCGCAGTTGGGGCGTTTGGCGATTCGCTCCAGAGGAGTGACGGCTGGGTGATAGTTCGTCGTATGCCCGGCAGAAGGGCGAGAGGTGGAGTGGTCGCTCCTTCCTCGTCGGGGACGCCCTTTGGCGCTGGTGGCGGGATAAGAGTTTCCCACTCGCTGCCCGAAGATGTTTGCGTTCCTTGGTCGGCCAGCGATGGTCTGGGCACTGCGGAGGTCTGGATTCCTCTATGTAGTCGTGTGCACCGGCGAGTCTGTGTCCCCACAGTACCTTTTAGAGAGCTAAGTAGTGGAGAGCAGTAGCGCTCCCCCGGCTGTCCGGGGGGGCGCCACTGCTCTCCAAATGGTGAGGGACTCTCGCGGCGGTCGGGTGAGTAACCCACGCTGACTGGAAATCGGCTCTTTCAGAGGTAGGAGCTTCCAAGTTATTTCGGTTATTGGTGGCGCCTCCTGTTGGTTGCGTTTGTATTTGGTCTGACGCATTGGTACGCAGTCAGAGAAGTAATACGAGGAAAGCTGCGAGATTGCCTCGCCGAGTGCTTTGAGCGTTGTAATAATACCCGAGTTGTAAGCTCGTGCTCTAGCAAGCTTGTCGTTGCTCTTCGGAATCTCGCGACGCTCCTTTTATTCCCGATCGTGTCGGGCTCCAGTTGCGCGAGACTCGGGCGCGCTCTTCCTATGCGCGCTCGCGGCTAAACTAGCGGCCGTCCATGAGTCACGCGCGGAAGGTGTCGATCAAGCGGCCTAATCTCAGGCGCCCGGAAGTGGGCGGATTGAGCGGAATTCTTTGGTCGTGTCTCGCTCACATCATGAGTGTCGATGTGTTTGGACGTCATTCAAGTAGGAGTGTACTTCACGTAAGCAAGGTCCTCCAGGTCGACCCAGGATTGGCTTTAGAATTACCGCAGATGGTCATTATGACTTGGGGCAGAAACGATTGTGTAACATTGCAAATCCGAAAGGAGAATATGACGCCATCACTCTAAATGCGTTACAAAAGAATTCTCGAACTATCATAAAGAACAGACGCAAATAAATGAATGATGGTAGTCAGTGGTTAGTTAATGGACTTGAAGCTACGATACGAGACATTGCAAGGACACTCGAGGCAGATGTCAACACTCTACAAGATTTGGTGATTCGTACTTCAAACGTCATTGCTGAATTGGATGCACGACTGAGAAACGTTGCGATGTCGATGTCTCCGATTTCGATGAAATTTGGCATGGTTGTAGAATGGGTAAAAATAGGGGACACGTATTTTTTTATATCGGCGGAACCCGATTTTTAACGGTTGATAAGCACCCTCGAAAATTGGGGTGTTTTTCGTTTTTCGTCGATAACGTTTTAACGGTACGAGATATGAAAAAACTTCAAATTGCAACAATGTTTATTTTTTCATGTACTGATGCAGATAGCAACAAATTTCCTATTGTTTATTTCAAAAATGCATTTTTTCAACCGTATCTCCGAGAATTTTCAATCGATTGGGATGTAAATTTGCATACATGTTGTAGCGTAAATTCTTAACACCGAATTTACCCACACAAAAACCCTCAATCTCGAGCCACAAAATGTCGTAATACTTTTCCCCTTTTTACTTTCCCTTCCGGGATGGGCGCCAGGCGCGTAACGCACCAGAGAAAATTCGACGAGGTTGATTAGCTGACAGCTAGCTGCTGCTTTCGTAAACCGAAGAGGGGCTGGGTGAAATTAACGTCGGTATCCGGAGGAAACAGAACAAAAAATAAAGTTCAGCTCAGAATTCGAGATATCCGGGAACCAAAATCTACTACTTTTATTTAAATAATGAAACTCAGCTAAGAGAGGAAAAACCGAAGATCTCGGAGGAAACCTCTCGTCCCGTGAACCAATGAAATTTAACAATAATTTTCTTTAGCAATTTTCCCACACTCGGGATCTCGCTCTGGCTCTCACACGCTCGTATATTCACACACGCACATTAACGCGTCGCGGGAAAGCTCTCGATCGCGGCTTTGCAACAAATAAATTTCCGGGGAAAGAAGATCATCCAAAACTTCGACTTAGCTATCCGGTACCAACCCAAACCGGTCTATCTAGCGAATACATTGTCTCTTCCCCGGCACACTAACTCTCTCATTCACATGCACGATAGCCTCCCGCGTACGACGGTAACGAGAGGCAACTTCCCGTGGGTTTTAGCCGTTCACGGGAATAGTAAAATAATCAAGAATATAATTTTGAAAAAGATATCCATGTCGTCTTTTCAAGAATAGAATTTTGAAAAGACGAGCATGTCTCGCGGCTCTACACACGACAATACAATTTTCGCCGACCTCAAAGAAACGGCCACCCTTCTTCGGGAACCGCCGAACCCGGAGCACGCGACAAAATATCATTTGTATTCTCACGCCGGTAACTCGGACGCGAAGAATAATTATACGAAAAACTGCGAACAAAATACGCGAACTCAATTTAGTCCCTCGGACGAAAGAGCTCACCGATGTTTCAAGATGTTCCCTTATGACGAACCAGGTGTACGGCTTGTGAGTTTTCACTGCGCGGTATCGGGAATATCGATCGACCATCCAGCTCGCTCCAAAACTCAACGGAACGTGCCCCAAGTAACGTGTCTCTCACGCTCTCGTTGGCGACACCCCTACCTAATCGAGACTATTTCAGAAATTCGCGAACGCTCGGCCCTTTACGGCATTTGAATATTTCTCGCACTATCTCTCGCATCGTCGTAGCGTTGAGCGATGCGCAAGAGCGGGAAAGGTGACGCGGTTTCTCAGCGGTACTCAGTCCCCGCGTTCGAGAACCAATTCTGATGGCAATTTTCTTCCACAGCTCGAAATGACTCAAGAGCTGCATCTTGAAAGGCGGCGACGCTGGGAAATGTTCCTTTTCTTCGATGTTGTTTTTGTCCAGTCGCAATAGGTTTCGGGGTAGAGGCTCCTTGTGCATGATTTCTGTCGCGCAGGAGAATCCCTGCCGACGACGATGCTTTCCTCGCTGTCCAACGTCGGTGGCTCTCTCTTCCTCTCTCTCGCCCGAGGCGCGGAATATGAAATAAATTTTCATAAAATAATTTAAAAATAATCCTAACTTTATTAGCTTGCCCTAAGGAATCACCTTGTAAGTGCTGGAGCCAGGTGAAAGTACCGGGCTCGAATTTTGCCACATTACAATGTAGAGAATAGAAAAGTGCGGATACGGATTTTTTTCTTTTTTCGATATCTCACAATTAAAAAGTTGAAACGGCCCGTCTTTTTTTTTTGCCGAGAGCATCGTATTATCAGCTAGCCTTTTAGCATTTCGGTCTAAACTCACGTCAATATATGTTCGTGTTATGACGCAATTGCATATTTGTAACATTCCAGCCCTTCCCCCCAACGTTCCAAACTTTGAACGTTTGCCCTCTCGAAAGGCAAACGTTCAAAGTTCTTACCGTGCGGCATGGACGAAAATTTGTAGATATAAAAATGGGTTACAAAGAAAGTTCAATCAGTCAAAATAGTCGATACACAGTTTCTCGTTTTAGCGGAACGACACTCTTAAAAGGGTCAACGCACTCTTAAAAACTTCGTTCTTTCTATAGCTCGTGAAAGGGCCGAAATAAAAATAAAGTTCGAAAGGAAAAAATGTTGTATTCTTCGACTACTAGACGTTCATGATGATAATGATGAGTACAGCAATAAATAGCGTGTTGTTTATTGCAATAATTCGTGAATTACTTGTGAAAAATCACTCTTCAGTTTTCCACTAATATGCGCAGTGGCAAGGATCGCAATCACGGACTGACTTCGTGCTTCGGGAAGCAACTGGATTACAATTGTATATTTACGAAGAAATTCGCCCCCGCCACGTACTGCCTTTGAAGATTATAACACAATCGGAAAAGTGTTCTCATGCTCACTTATTTAGGAAACGTTTCAACTCTATGTTTTTTATGGATTATACTTATTACAATAATGATAGTCCTGATAAAAGTGTTTGAAACAAAAAGATGCCTTACACCACGCACACGTGATAATAACTGCTTCGCCGCATATATCGCATATCGGTACATTCTGTGAAAAGCAAAATTCTACCGGAGTTTCGAAGTTTGGCGGTCTTTCTTCTTCGTAACCGCTTTTGTACCACGCATATTTGAATAGGTTTGTAAACCGTGGAGAAGAAAACTGGTTGTGTGTAAGAGATTCTAACTTAACAATATTGTCTCTCGAATGCAGATTGACGTTGTAATTGTATAATATTACTGCGTCAGAAAAGTGTTTGACGAAGTTTTTCCATACACGGAAGCCATAAACATCAAGGGGCTGTATCATTCCAGTCGTACCTGCAGGAATTACTAATTATCATATGGACTAATTGTCTACAGAACTAATAAAACTGGTGCAATATATTTACCTGCTGGAATGGTTAAAACTTTAATATCTTTCCCTTGCATATCCATTTCTTTAATTGCAGTTGGACATTGACCGCTCCAAGAATCCAGAAGTATTGCCGATTTCGGACCCGTATTGGGAATATATAGTTCTTGAAACCATCGCTAGAAATGATTAGTCGTCAATTTTCCAGATTTCGAAGCCAATAGAAATATGTTTTCGGCTCTGATCATAGTTTGTGCTACTCGAGGACCAAATTTGCCAGTAGGTTCGTTTAAAATGATCAACATAGGTGCCAAAAGCTTGCTACTCGTAGAAACCAAAGGCTGTATAGTATAACTGTGTATTGTTGATGTTTTTGAATGCACGACTGTCTCAACGGATTTCTGCCCTTCTTTCGCCAATGTGCGGCCGCTATGTAGCTATAAATTGAATCCACTCTGATCAGAATTAAATGTGTTTTCAGCCCCAACGTTGGCTATGTTGACTTGCACCATTTCTATAAATTCGATAGCTTTGTTTTGAAGTGTATCAGCGTTTAATAATTGTCGTTTTGTTACATATTTAGTAATATTCCGTGACACAATTCCATGTTAGCTTTTGAACGTCCTTAGCCAAGAAGCGGATGCTTAGAAATTTACGGCTGGTATTTCTACAATTTCTCGTGCACGTAAGGCCCATCGTCAAAGATCTATATCATGGACAGGCAGCCTTTTGTCCAAAGCATCATTAAAATTGTTTAACGTGTAGTGAGCTATCTTTGTTAACTTTTCTTTGTAGGTGCCACCCTTATTTATACTATGGGCCCACCGTCACAATTGCGGCTCGGATTTCACCTTTTTGAATTTCGTTTGAACTGATGATAACGTTCTATTCCCATTTGCCCCGGATCTCCAGTAATCTACAGCTCTTGTCTTGTATTCGTAACTCAATTCTTCTTTATCTTAGCGCATACATTTTCATCATATTTTGGATCTAGGTATCGTTGTCCGTGCCAATCTCCTTCACTGTCATCTTCTATTGCGGCTGCTTCATGAATTTCATTTGGTGACAGAAAATCCAAACCAGTTTCGACTTCCATTTTCATAGGTTGATCCATCGCTTCAATGATCATGTTTTCTAGATCCTGACTGAACTGTTTTTCCTTTTCGGTGATTGGAGTGCGAGGCAAATTCATAGCACTTATCGCTATGGATAGAAGTTGAATAACATTTACCGGATTAACGTACATTTTTATTCGTATTTCGAACTCAAAATGTATGGCTGGCTTCTCCGTCGTAACTGCAGCAATAATGATCGTTGGTGAATTTATATGAGCTGAAACCCAATTGATGAATACACACGAAAAAAATTACGACGACACACGCTATTACCAGAACTGCTATTAATCTTTAATAAGGCGATTTCAAGGTTATCATGAGAGTCGCTCTTTGCACCGTAGTCGCACTTTGCGAAGATTTATTTCTTTCGTTCATTGGTTCTGCTGTTTGTGAAATTAAAGTTAAAGATAAATATTAATTTATGCTGCGTTATGAGATGATAAAAATGTTTGCATCTGTTCATGAGTCGCAGCTGCAACCCAAAAACGCTGTAATCTCTGCAGATAATGTCTTCGATACGGTGAGCGGAGTGGAATTTCTTCGTAAATATACAATTGCAATCCAGTTGCTTTCCGAAGCACGAAGTCAGTCCGTGATTGCGAGCCTTGCCTCTGCCCATATAAGTGGGAAACTGAAGAGTGATTTTTCACAAGTAATTCACGAATTATTGCAATAAACAACACGCTATTTGTTGCTGTACTCATTATTATTGTTACGTCCCAGGTTTATGCTAGTTACAATCGGCACGGGATGCAACCTCGTGTTATACGAGTACTTTAATTTGCTCCTTTTGGGCCCGTAGGCACGGACCGGGGATCAGAGCACTCTGTGCTGGCGACCTTTTATGATTTATTTGTTGTGAAAACACTTCACCTACCTTTCGTTGTCTATTATCGATGGTTTCTTCCCTTCTGATGCTTTTGTTGGAGCGTCGACGCGCCGCCGTCTTCCGTCGGGTCGTGGTCGCCCTGATCGTGACGGAGGTGTCTCCTGTCGCGGGAATATGGAAGGATCGTCGCAGTAATGTTCTTCACTTCTTTTAAAACGATTTTACTTATATTTTACGATTAACGAAGTTTTACAATAAAATGTTGGACAATGGTGATCGAAAGAGCCGGGTCTCCCTTTAAGGGGACTCCGGTGAGAGAGAACTAAAAGAGCTCTCTCGAGCCGCGCACGAAAGACTTTTCGTCATTTTATATTCGCATTAATTTTACATTTTATTTTTGAAGGAACTTCCAACCCAAGTCTCCTAGAAGACTTCAGTTGGAGGAAGCTCCAACGTTGTCCTGAGCTCGCGAATCTAAGACTGACTACCGAGGGACTCTTGGTCCCTTTTGATTGTTCATTTGCGGGTAGGGCAAATCGCTGATGTCGTGGAATTAGCTTTCTTACTTCATTCCCACAGGCGCGATCTTGCTGACGCTACTTTACTCGGAAGACCTCCGCTGCCCGGGACTTCGGTAACGCATACCTCCGATAGCCCGGGTCTCTGGTAGCCCGCGAGTCCCACGATGGCGATACATAGCGTTCTCTTGATTATTTTATAAATTTAATGTTCGTTACATTTACACTAAACTGGGTTGAGCCAGGACGTAACACCTCCCCGCTTTAGACGGATGCAGTGCCGTGGCTCTGCATGCGCGAGGCGTACAGCCGGGACGAGAGTTCTGGATCAACTCCAGCCAGGTTCCCCGTTGGTTTCGTTAGTGGAATCACTGGTGACGTTGATTCGACGTCGATATCTTCCAAACGCCGAAAGATAATTTCTTCCTTGTTGCCGATGATTTTCACTTTTCGGTTTGCACGATGAGCATCTTCGAATGGTCGGTCGGTAGTTTGTCGCCGCAAACGAGATGTTCCGATTTGTATGTCGAAATTGCACTAGTCTGCTGGTAGTGGTTTCCAAAATACGCTGTTTTCCTCGATGTCGATACAAGTGCCATCTGCCAGTCGGTATCGAATCCTTGGTTGTAGAATCACCTAGCCTGCCTGCAGATTGACCATGTCGCTCCAGGTTCTGAATGGATCGCTGTACCAAGTTCCTCAGGATTTACCATTTATGGTTAATGACCCGGCTAGTGTTATACTTCTAGCCGTGGTGACTTTGCAGCAACGTCCTTGGACCTCGGCTGCAAACCAAATTGAGTCACTCTCGTCTCATGTACAAGACGACAAGATGTCTCGCCCAGTTCGTGGTGGTATTTTTGAAATCCATTTTGGACTAGTGAATTATGCGAGAGCGTTCCACAGTGTGTGACGATGCGGGAAATTT
The DNA here is from genome assembly GCA_963210295.1 of Ophion ellenae. Classification (NCBI taxonomy): domain Eukaryota; kingdom Metazoa; phylum Arthropoda; class Insecta; order Hymenoptera; family Ichneumonidae; genus Ophion; species Ophion ellenae. Next base: position 10,279,841 of record OY723388.1, read on the forward strand.
CGATCTTACATTGAACTATCGCAGTGTCTGAGAGTTCGGATAGTTGAGGCAGTTGTAAATACGTGTATGTTGGTGTTGGCTCTGGTTCGGTCGAGGGGATGTCACCTTCCTTCATGTCTTTTAAAGACAAGGTTGTGACGTTCGAATGTTGATCCTCCTCAGTTGCATCCGACAAGAGCCTTAAACTGATGTTCCTCGGCAATCAGTGCGAGGGCGACGATTAAACCGAACTTGATGCTGAACGTTCGGTGTATGTATAACGTTCAACACACAACTGAACCCGCGAATTCCTATCCAGGTCTGGTAATTTTTCCTGCCTGGTGGCCCGCGTGGAATCTGACCTTTTCCTGGATCTCGATTGTGGAGCTCAAGCCACTAAGGTCACCGTCGGAACGGTGAGCTCCAGATCTTCTCCAGTTGTGTTAAACATTATTTGCACATTTTTAATTTTAATTTCTGTTCGAATTTTATCTCCGTGTTCTATTTTACGTCATCCGTGTCAGAGATTCGAAAGACTCGGTCGTCTGTCGATTCAGAGGCACATTGCTTAATCGCAGCGACTCGTTGTCAGATCTTTCGATACTTGCACGTTCATTTTATTTCACTTGATAAACTTCGTTTTTTTTATTGGCACATTGATTAATTTTTATTTCTGTCTGTCACATCCGGAAGGGATGAGAGCATCAAACTTTCGTTTCCCTCTTTCTTGCCTACGCCAAGCGCAATAGCACGGGATGAGGGTAAAAGGAGAATGTGTGAAACGGGTGTTCTAGGTCTCGAGTGCCTAGATGGTCAAGAGTTATATGAGTGGTTGCGACGGATGTAGCTACCGTTTACAAATTTTCGTTTATTACCAAGTGCCGTCCACTTGGCCGGTCGGAAACATGGGAAGAGTACAGTTCGGCGGATTAAGAAAATGATACAAAAAAATGGTGCAGTTAGCTTACGTTCGCTGGATGACGGTCCTTCGGATTTCTGTGAAAGGGCCTTCGCTCTCGGCCTGTTACGCTTGCTTGTACAATGTCGGTCGATGGGCCGCACACACGCTGTGTTTACAATGGTGCCGCAGATGGGTCAGAGGGTCACTTCGTGAGTGTGAAAAGCGCGGAGAAGGTTCACAATACTTTTCGAAGTATATAGATATCCAAATGGATGATCGAAAAGCAGAGTTGGATTGTTAAACGCGGTACAGAGGTATGAATCGCGATACAGGGTTGGAGTCGATAGAAGAGATCTTTCTGGTTCGGATGATGATGCTGAACTGATTTTTCTTTTAATCCTCTGGACCTTCCTGCTCCAGATTACCCTTCTTGGGTGGAGTAGGAGAAAAAAAGGGGGTTTTCGTTTTTGACTCTTCTAACCAATCGGAGCGGTCGACGTGGGAGACATTCTTTGTATCTGGGAGTCTAGGCGCATGAAATTAATTACAAGGCGACCAATCGGAATGAAGCTATTCTGAGCGAGTTTTCGTGGAAAAAAGCGCATGAGATCGTGTTTGTTTATCTAAGGTCTAGGGCCCGGCGCCGAGTCGCCCCGCGATAGTGCAGCTGCTATGCGCCTCATAGCCCTTCCATGTGCATTTTGTTTTTCGTCGCGGCCCGGTTTTATGACCGAGTCGGGTGGACTTTTCCGGCGGTCTTGGTCTATCCTTGATTCCAACACGGATTTAAGAATCGGAGCTCAGCTATGCCTTCGCCGGCGGGTGAACTCTGGGTCATCTGGCTTGCAGTATGATAATTTTCGTTTTACGACTTTTCCGAGAAAGCGTGCCTAAAACTATGTTCTCGTTGGATTCGAGTTGGTAAGGAGGGTCGTACGAAAGTACGCCCGACGCTCGCTTATTATCGATAGGTTACATTGCAGTTGTGGTATGTCTAAGCTTAAGAAGATACAAGAATGTGTCGAAAAATGTGAATGCCATATTCGTTTAATGGTTATTCTCGATTTCCATGGGAAATCGGTCAGGCCAGCGTTCTCGCCGGATTTCAACAAAGTAGGAGAGAGAAAACGCAATATTTTTATGCACTTTGCTCGCGACGTTACATGTCCGAAACTTATGAATGTGAAAATTTTTTTCCCGTCATTTTTGCACTTGATTTGCCACTGTAATTTATAATGCGAAGTTCTTTTATTCGCTCACTTTTATTGACTATGTTTCGACACTTTTTCGCGATCGATTTTTTTGTGACGTTCTTGTGACCTCCGATCGATGAGTCTTGGTATTCTTCATTGATGGCTCTTCTTTCATCTTTGAGGGGAACGCGTTCTTAATTACTAACATTTACATGATTAACCAAAACGTTCCGAGATGATTCTATCGACTCGGTTAGGTCTTCCCTTTTTTTTCGCGACAATCGCACGTAAGTGGTTTTATATCTTCGATTCTAAGCAGCGATCTTATTTTTGACATTATTTCGTTTACGTCGATTTGGTTTGATTTTACCGCGTCTATGCGTTGGTCGTGCGCACGACATTCGACACATGGCCGATCCCGCGAATCTCTATCCAGGTCTAGTAATTTTTCCTTGCCTGCTGGCCCGCGTGGATTCTGACCTTTTTTTCTGGGTTTGGATTGTGGAGCTGAAAAGACTCTAAAGTCACTGTCGGACGGCGAGTTCCACATCCTCTCCAGTTGTGCTGACTGCTATCATATACGCTACGCCCCTTTTGTTACTCATGCGGTTTCGTCTATAAATATTCCCTTGCTAATTTTTAACCGCAGAATATATCCCTCTTTTTGTAGGACTATATGTAAAAATAGGACAATCTTCTGATTTGTCCTATTTTTTATTTTTGTTTTAATTTGATTTGTTTTGTTTCAAAACAACAATAAGGGCAATCTTCTGATTTGTCCTATTGTTTATTTTTGTTTTGATTCATTTTGTTTTGTTTTCAAAACAGCAATGAGGACAATCTCCTGATATGTCCTATTGTTTATTTCTGTTTTGATATTAATTTTTTTTTTTCAAAACAGTAATGAGGACAATCTTCTGATTCGTCCTATTGTTTATTTTTGTTTTTGACCACGTGTTTTATTAACATTTATTTTTTGTTGACAATGCTTTTGTCCCGGTTCCATAGGAACCGTTCATATAAATAAAGATTCACGAGTTAGTTGTTTTGTTCTACGTTGAAGGGAATAAACGTGTTCTTCGTTCAACACCGTGTCTTGCGTTTTCTCTCATCCGTTTAGCCCTGTATCTTTAGTGATCGTCAACAGGTTATGGGCCCAGGTAGCGCGTTAGATCGGCTACACAAAACATACTGAGAAGTGCGACGACAAATCACAATTAAAAATCACGTGTCGCGAAGGCAAGACCGGTAAAAAAAAAAAAAAAAAAAAAATGAGCGCTGCATCGGGGATCACAAAAATAGAAACCCTAACGGGCGCCAACTTTGATACCTGGAAGATACACATGCGCGCTCTGTTAACCAAATGTGATTGGTGGGGATACGTAATTGGTGAAACAGAAAGGCCAGCCATCGTGGCGAACAACCCCGCGTCACTTGAAGCCGATGCTAAATGGCGGAGGAACGACGAAAAAGCAATGTCGGAGATTCTGTTAGGGATAAGCCCCTCCGAGCTCAAACAAGTAAAAAATTGCTCAACGTCCCACGAATTGTGGTCAAAGCTGGAGAAAATATACGAATCGAGAGGGCCAGCGAGAAAAGCAACGCTATTAAAACGACTCGTTCTGAGGCGAATGCAAGACGGCGACGACGTCCGTGAACACATAAAAACATTTTTCGACGTCGTCGATAAGCTAGAAGCCATGGAGGTGAGCATCAATGACGATTTGCTCGCAATTTTACTACTCTACAGCCTTCCATCGGCCTTCGAAACTTTTCAATGCGCGATTGAATCCCGAGACGATCTTCCGTCCCCGGAAACGCTGAAAATAAAAATAATTGAGGAATACGACGCGCGCGGAAAGGACCGAACAGAAATTCAAAACGCCATGTTCGTCCGAAAGAAATTTAAGAAGCCATTCCACGATAACAGAAACGTCCAGACGAATATAGAAGATAAAGGTAAGGACAACGATAAAGGTTCATCCTTCAAAATTCGGTGCTTCAACTGCAACAAAATCGGGCACAAGGCTTCCGAATGCAGGAGATCTCATGGAAGTACCAGACACCACGCGAAGTACACCGACGACGTAACACTATTTGCAGCGACGTGCGAAAGCAAAGCCTTCCGTACCGACGAACCACACGGTAATCGGTGGTGCCTCGATAGCGGGTGTACTTCGCATCTATGTCACGATCAACATAAATTCGTCGACATGAGGAGGCCGGTTCACGGAATATTAAATCTCGCAAGCAACACGTCGACGAATATCGACGGAAAAGGAACCGTATCAATTCTAACCGACAATGAAGGCCTGCAGAAGGACATCAAACTAGAGGATACATTATTCGTCCCCGATCTTCGGTCGAATCTGCTATCGGTAGGAAAAATTACCGACCGCGGATTCAGAGTCATTTTTGACAAAGATCGTGCTTCAGTCGTAAACGACTCCGGCCACGAAATTTTCACAGCCAATCGGACAGGAGGTCTCTACTACGTCCAAGACACGAAAGGAGAAGAATGCGACGCAAACTTCGCCCCAACCGAGAAACCAAATGAGGGAATAAATCCTGTAGAGCTATGGCATCGTCGATTAGGCCACCTAAACGTTCCCGATATGCTGAAAGCAAAAAGCCAAGGGATGGTCATAGGACTCGAGAAAGTAGGATTATCGGGAAGCATCAATTGCGACATCTGCGCACAAGGAAAAATGACACGCACCCCGTTCCCGAAAAACCACATCAAGAGGACCGTACCTTTGGAAATAGTTCATACAGACGTATGTGGACCTATGAGAATAGAATCCAAAGGAAAGTCGCTCTTCTTCGTTACATTCATCGATGAAGCTACTCGATGGTGCGAGGTACGATTCCTCCACAGAAAGAGCGAAGTATTCCAGGCATTCCGAGATTACAAGGCGATGGTGGAAAATCTTACCGGGCACAGGGTAAAATGCTTACAAAGCGACAACGGGCGCGAATATATGAACAACGAATTCGACAACTTCCTACGCTCTCACGGAATTCAGCGGAGATCCACCATACCAAGGAATCCAGAACAGAACGGATTAGCCGAGCGAAAAAATCGAACATTGGTGGAAATGGCCAGATGTCTCCTGATTCAATCGAACCTCCCGGGATCGTTCTGGGCAGACGCCGTGTCGACATCAAACTACATCCGGAATCGCTGCCCAACTAGAAGCCTCGCCACAAAGACGCCATTTCAGGCGTGGCATGGAACGAAACCAAACGTGACTCACCTACGAGAATTCGGACGCAAAGTTTTCTTCCTAAATACGAATTACCAAAAAGGTAAGTTCGAACCTCGTGCACGCGAAGGAATCTTCATCGGTTACGCCGAGCAATCAAAGGGATATAGAATCTGGATACCTTCCGAGCAGAAAATAGAAGTTTCTCGAGACGTAAAGTTTTCAGAACAATCATGGACAGAAATCAAGAGAGATCGCCAAGATATCGGACCCACGAACACGGTAGTTCAAGAAAACGGAACAGGAAAGATTTCTCGAGACGAAACTACGATCGAAGATCCACAACCCTCAGTATCGGAGTCAGAGACAAACGAGGATCACCGTCAACTAGGCGAAACTCCAAGACGTGGGAGGGGAAGACCACGCATCGTGCGCTCCGGACATAGGGGAAGGCCACGAAAATTATTTCAAACAGCAACACCGAGAATCACCGAGGTTCCACAACGAGCGGAAGTCAACGCGCAAAGAGAGGAAGTTGATCACAATGCTAACGAGTTCAACGAAGGCGAATCAGCAAGAGACGAACCTGAAGTAGCATGCACAGCCGAAATTCCCGTAAAATGCGCGATGTCCGGAGACACGAAAACGGAGTGGATCACCGCGATGGCCGATGAAGTACGCTCAATCATAAAAAACGACACATGGACGGTCGTAGATAAGTCGACATGCAAGTCGACCGTGGGAGGTCGATTCGTCCTGCGGAACAAATATAACCCGGACAAATCTCTCCAGAAGAGGAAGGCGCGAATAGTAGCTCAGGGGTTTTCACAGAAACCTGGGATAGATTTCTATGAATCTTTCGCTCCGGTAGCACGCCTAAGCTCGATCAGACTTGTTGCCGCTCTCGCCACACAATACAAAATGAAAATCCGTCAGTACGACGTATCAACGGCCTATCTTAACGGGATTCTCGAAGAGGACGTTTTCATGAAGATCCCCGAGTACTTCGAGGAAGCCCTAGAGGAAACAATTAAAGCCGAATCCAACGATACAATCCACAGAAAGGCCACCCAAATGCTAGAGGACATCAAGTCCGGGGACAAGGTATTTCATCTTAAAAGGGCACTGTATGGTCTTCGCCAAGCTGGCAGAGCCTGGTACAAACAGCTCGACGGAATACTCAAAGAACTAGGGGCCGAGCCTACAAACGCGGACCCTTGCGTATACCGTATCGGTCGAGGGGAAGACTCGACAATAATAGCCGTGTATGTCGACGATATTCTAGTAGCCGCTCGCAAAAGCGATTCGATCGACAAAATCAAGTATCACCTAGAGAATTTCTTCGACATGAAAGACCTCGGAGACGTTAAATGCTGTGTCGGCATCGAATTCCAACGCAAAGGCGAGAGTACAACAATCTGCCAAAGGGGGTATATCGAGGATCTATTAGAGAACTTCGGGATGTCAAAATGCAACCCAATAACCACCCCGATGAACGCCGGAACTAAACTCCAAGAACGTCGGGATCCCATCGACCCCGAAGATAAAAAACTGCCGTACCGCGAGCTGATCGGAAGCCTAATGTACTTGGCCGTGGCCACGAGACCTGACATCGCTCATACGGTCAGCTATTTGAGCCAATTCTTAACGTGCTTCGACAAATCTCACTGGGCTAGTGCGAAGAGAGTCCTCAGGTACTTGAAATACACCATTGACTACTGTATAGTCTACAAGCCAGTGAAGGAACCCGTGAAGGGATACGTTGATGCCGATTGGGGCAACTGTCCAATCGACAGAAAGTCTTTTACCGGATACGCATTCATGCTAGCCAATGGAGCAATTACCTGGAACTCCAGAAAACAACGAACGGTTGCACTCTCATCGACCGAGTCTGAATATATGGCCCTAACCGAAGCCACGAAGGAGGCAGTCTTTCTCCGTAGGTTTCTGACAGAACTCGGATTCGACGATCTTAAAGACATTACACTGTACAACGACAATATGGGAGCATCTAGGATAGCGGACAACCCTGTATTCCATAACCGGACGAAACATATAGATATTCGGCATCACTACGTCCGTGAAATCCTCAAGAGCGGAGAGATCGACCTACAACACATTGCCACCGGGGAAATGACAGCGGATATCCTCACAAAGGCCCTTCCGAGAGTGAAGCACTTCAAATGTTTGTTGCTGTTAGGAATGATCGGACGAAGCTCGGAACTGCGAGTCGAGGGGAAGTGTAAAAAGAAAACGATCTAGTCCAACCCGCAATTCCAAACGAGTAGGCACTGAACACAGCCAACTTGTATCCGATCATCCCTCACTGCTTTTGTCCCGGTTCCATAGGAACCGTTCATATAAATAAAGATTCACGAGTTAGTTGTTTTGTTCTACGTTGAAGGGAATAAACGTGTTCTTCGTTCAACACCGTGTCTTGCGTTTTCTCTCATCCGTTTAGCCCTGTATCTTTAGTGATCGTCAACATTTTTAAACACGCGCTTTAGAAAATTCCATTTTTAAAACAATTTTCGGGACTCGCGTTTTAGTAATAAACCGTTTTTCGGAATTTACACGCCTATTCCGATTTTCAAACGTTTTATTTAATTTATATTTTTGAACACGTGTTTTATTAGCTTTTATTTTTAATCACGCGTTTTACAAAATTTCATTTTTAAATACGCGTTTCAACAAATTTTATTTGTAATTACTCGTTTTATAACATTTTATTTTTAAATACGCGTTTTAATAAATTTTATTTTTAAATACTCGTTTTATAAAATTTTATTTTTAAATACGCATTTTATAAAATGTTATTTTTAAATACGCGTTTTATAAAATTTTATTTTTAAACACGCGTTTCAACAAATTTTTATTTTTAAATACTCGTTTTATAAAATTTTATTTTTAAACACGCGGCTTATAAAATTTTATTTTTAAACGCGCGTTTTGACAAATTTTATTTTTAAATACGCGTTTTATAAAATTTAGATTTTAAACACGCGTTTTAACTAATTTTATTTTTAAATACGCGTTTTATAACATTTCTTTTTTAAACACGAGTTTTATTAAGTTTTATTTTTAAGCACGCGTTTCACGAATTTTTTTTTTAATGCAAGTTGTATCAGATTTTATTTTTAAATACGCGATAAAATGTTATTTCTAAGTGCGCGTTTTAATGAATTTTACTTTCAAATACGCGTTGTATTAAATTTTATTTTCAAATACTCGTTTTAAAAATTTTACTTTTAAATACGCGTTTAATAAAATTTCATTTTTAAATACGCGTTTTAATAAATTTTATTTTTAAACACGCGTTTTAACAAATTTTTATTTTTAAATATGCATTTAATAAAATTTGATTTTTAAGTGCGCGTTTTATTGAATTTTATTTTTAAATACGCGTTTAATAAAATGTTTACTTTCAAAGACGCGTTTTATAAAATTTTATTTTTAAATACGCATTTTATCAAATTTTATTTTTAAATACGCGTTTTATCACTTTTATTAAATTTTATCTTGAACACTTGTTAAAACCCAAAACACATACCTTTTGGAGAATAGAGACAATTCCGAAATTTGTGGCGTTTATTAGTTGAAAACATTTTTGTTTCTTTGATTAATTTTTTTAAATATCGCCAGACAGATAGATCCCACCGCTGTCACCAAAAATGTTACGTCCCAGGTTTGTGCTAGTTACAATCGGCACGGAATGCAACCTCGTGTTATACGAGTACTATACTTTGCTCCTTTTTTGGGCCCGTAGGCACGGACCCGGGATCGGAGCACTCTGTGCTGGCGACCTTTTATTATTTATTTGTTGTGAAAACACTTCACCTACCTTTCGTTGTCTATTGTCGATGGTTTCTTCCCTTCTGATGCTTTTGTTGGAGCGTCGACGCGCCGCCGTCTTTCGTCGGGTCGTGGTCGCCCTGATCGTGACGGAGGTGTCTTCTGTCGCGGCAATATGGAAGGGTCGCCGCAGTAATGTTCTTCACTTCTTTTAAAACAATTTAACTTATATTTTACGATTAACGAAGTTTTACAATAAAATTTTGGAGAATGATGATCGAAAGAGCCGGGTCTCCCTTTGAGGGGACTCCGGTGAGAGAGACTGGAAGAGCTCTCTAGAGCCGCGCACGAAAGACTTTTCGTCATTTTATATTCGCATTAATTTTACATTTTATTTTTGAAGGAACTTACAACCCAAGTCTCCTAGAAGACTTGAGTTGGAGGAAGCCTCAACGTTGTCCTGAGCTCGCGAATCTAAGACTGACTACCGAGGGACTGTTGGTCCCTTTTGAATGTGCATTTGCGGGTGGGGCAAATCGCTGATGTCGTGGAATTAGCTTTCTTACTTCATTCCCACAGGCGCGATCTTGCTGACGTCACTTTACTCGGAAGACCTCCGCTGCCCGGGACTTCGATAACGCATACCTCCGATAGCCCGGGTCTCTGGTAGCCCGCGAGTCTCGCGATGGCGAAACATAGCGTTCTCTTGATTGTCTTTTAAATTTAATGTTCGTTACATTTACACTAAACTGGGTTGAGCCAGGACGGAACATTATCATCATGAACGTCTAGTAGTCGAAGAATACAACATTTTTTCCCTTTGAACTTTATTTGTATTTCGAAAACTAGAAAATGTGTATCAACTATTTTGACTCATTGTACTTTCTTTGTAACCCATTTTTATTTCTACCAATTTTCGTCCATGCCGCACGGTAAGAACTTTGAACGTTTGCCTTTCGAGAGTGGAGGGGGGGGGGGGCTGGAATGCTACAAATATGCAATTGCGTCATAACACGAACATATATTGACGTGAATTCAGAACGAAATGCCAAAAGACTAGCTGATTATGCGATGCTCTCGACAAAAAATCGACGGGCAGTTTCAACCCCTTTATTGTGAGATATCGGAAAAAGAAAAAATCGGTATCCGCACTTTTCCATTCTCTACATGTATGCAAATTTACATCCCAATCGATTAAAAAATCTCGGAGACACGGTTGAAAAAATTGCACTTTTGCAATAAACAATATGAAATTTTGTGCTATCTGCATTGTTCTCATCTCCAATGTATAGTACACGAAAAAATAAACATTGTCGCAATTTGAAGTTTTTTTATATCTCGTACCGCTAAAACGTTAACGACGAAAAACGAAAAACACCCCAATTTTCGAGGGTGCTTTTCAACCGTTAAAAATCGGGTTCCGCCAATATAAAAAAATACCTGTTGCCTATTTTTACCCATTCTACAAGCAGGCCAAATTTAATCGAAATCTGAGATATCGACCTCACAACGTTTCCTTGTGAGTGGACTGGAAAATGAACAAAAACAGGGGCGCTCTCGTGCTGGAGCTACATAAGCCTGCTCGACGAAACTATCCGCGTCGACATGTGGACATCCGTGACTTGGACGAGACCTGGCAAGCTGATCTCGTCAATATGTCATGATACGCGTGGCGAAACTCCAAACACAAATTTCTCCTCACCGTCATCGATACTTTCTCAAAATTCGCCTGGGCCGTGCCAATGCTGAGTAAGAGTGGTAAAGATGCAGCAGCAGCAATGAAGTCCATCCTCGTTAAGGGACGCATACCACATAACTTACACGTTAATCGGGGAAAAGAATTTTACAATTGTGACTTTAAGGCCATTATGAAAAAGTACAATATTTACATGTATTCAACGTATAGTAACTTGAAGGCATCCATTTGCGAGCGTTTCAATCGTACATTGAAGAATAAGATATGGATGCAATTTAGCCATCGTGGTAATTATAAGTGGATCGATATTCTTGATAATCTAGTAGCCAAGTACAACAACTCTGTACACCGCACCATTAAGATGAAGCCGAGAAATGTCAACGCGGAAAATGAGAAGTAATTGCAGCAGATTTTTAACAAGTCTCCAATGAAAAGATCACCGAAATTCGCCGTTGGTGATAAAGTGAAAATGAGTAAATTTAAGACTGTTTTCGAAAAGGGTTACACACCAAACTGGACAACAGAAATATTTACAATCTATCGTGTGAAAAAAAACTCATCCCGTCACATACTACTTGAAGGACCATAAAGATGAACCGATCGCCGGTGGTTTCTACGAACCCCGATATCTATCTCATTGAAGCGGTATTCAAGAAGCGCGGTAATCGAATGTTTGTAAAATGGCTAGGGTTCAACAATAGCCACAATAGTTGGATAAGTAAATCCGATTTGTAGTTGATAATAAAGAAAATGGAAAATATGTATGTTTTATGACTCTTGACCTAAAAGGCTGGTCGTCTCCGCATGTATCCCTCCAAGGCCTCCGACCGACTCCACAGCAGGCATGCCCCCCCCCCCCCCCCCTTCTGGCCGTCGATAATCCTTTTTTCGTGGAACTTAGGTACGAAAAGATGGATTGAGTGAATAAACACATGGGATTATAAAAAGTCCGTTTCTTCATTTACGGAAAATAATAAATCCATTCTTACACGATGAAATATTTACAACAACAAACATCATTTGAACAAGTTTTACATCGAGTGAACAAAATATATACATAATTTTCCCGAGTTTTATACATCAATATTCACAAAAATGTACACAATTTTACATCAACATTGTAAAAAAAAAAAATTACATAAATTTTTACGACGGTATTCTATAATGCTCTCATGGTGGGGTATCAGAGGTCCCAGGTATGATATATCTCTTATCGTAATGAGGACTAAGAGCAATTTTCGTCTCGCGAATGGTGCAGACCTTATGCAACTTTGATCGAATGCGCGTTTGACTGCGCTTTATTTCAACTTCTTCCTCTAACATCAAGCATAATCGTCAAACGTGTTTGTCCTCACCACAACGCTACTCTTGACACCTTAAACTTGTTTCGTGTCCTTCTTACCCTCGACACGTGTCGCATTCGTCCTATGAGACCGGGTATCTTCTTGTTGACGAGCGGTATACCATACCTATTGTCCGCCGAATAATCGCGTGTATCGAATTTTGAAATGTCGCGCTTCATGTCAGCATATGCATCATCGCTCTCAATATCATATATGAGACTATCCGTATCGATATACATAACTTTACATTTATCTCGATACAGAGGTACCATATACTCGTGATAAAATCCATACAAGCACGTTTTGAATATGTCGAGTATGCACATACCCACATATATCGGCTTGTTGAATTTCACCTCGAGATTGCGCAATTCCACGGCAACGAGGCTTTCCGAAAAAACACTTCGGCTGTGGAAGTTTGGCTTCGCAATCATTGCCTCTGCACCATACCTGCCCTCCCATTTTGTTAAAAGCTTTACATCTACATGATTGCGCACATTCTCCATCATTTTGCCAAAGACCGCATTATTAATTCATTTGAATAAATTATTTTCGAAATCGTTTTTGGCAAGCGTTCGAAACTGGGTATTTAACTCAATATACGAACGGAGCCATGGGGATTATGTAAACTGTAGGACTCTATGGATTTTTGTGAGGCAAAGTCCATGTCGTAAGCACTGTTGCAAATTCCGGTAGTGTATGATGTAGCGCTTTTTATCGCATACGGTTGCTAGTAGCTTTTCCCCCTGCTTACCCGGCGGTTTTTCATGTATTGGACAAAACGGCAGGTCTTTGTGCGCATCATGTAGAGATTGGGGATATTCCAAGTCGACTTCAAGGATGTAGCCTATAGGTGAATCTAGCGCGATGCATGATGATCAAAATCGGACACGTCGTTGACCTATCGAAAATCTGCATATGGCAAGGGTTGGCACATTGCCCATCCATACAAGTTATTGACATCAAAATACATCAAGTATGATGATGCTTTCGATGGATCACACGACTCAATGTACTTGTTGGTAGCGTGTGCATATCGGTTCGAGCATTGACTCAGACCACCGCGTATACCCCGCTCAACGAATAAAACCATGTCGATGTCAGTTAGTAATTCAAACTTGATATTCGAGTGTTTTAACAGTGCATCTCAGGTATATCCGGGCAATGTGTAGTAATACGCGGGATCTAGGCCATAGCTCTCAACGCATGTATTTCAAAAGTTTTCGAAAATATCGGCTAATAACAAGACATCTGTCTTCAAGTACAAATCGCTATAGTCACCCAGCCTTCGAATGGAGAACCGCTCCCAAACTTTCTTAGCATGTGCGTACTCGCTCTCACATACTGTAGGATCTGTCAGGGAACTGTAAAATGCGTCACATGGTCGTAGGCAAGTGTCTTCTAGCTTGGTCACGTCATCAATATATTCATAAGGGAAGACCCCTTTTCACGTCAGCAAACTGAAATCGTCTGTCGAGAGAGTTGGGAATTGCGTGCGTAAAATTTTGGGTTTGTCTTCGGTCAAGAATGAGGCTAATTTGTCGAGACTGGTGTTGAGGAATTTGTATGAGTCGATAAAGCGCAATTGGATCTTGTGTTTTGAATCGTCTGTAATTTTAACATGCTTTAACATGTTTCGTAACATGTGACGTGAAAAGACCCCTTTTCACGTCAGCAAACTGAAATCGTCTGTCGAGAGAGTTGGGAATTGTGTGCGTAAAATTTTGAGTTTGTCCTCGGTCAAGAATGATGCTAATTTGTCGAGACTCGTGTTGAGGAATTTGTATGAGTCGATAAAGCGCAATTGGATCTTATGTTTTGAATCATCTGTAATTTTAACATGCTTCGTGAAGTAGATTTACTTCTCTTTTGTGATTGGAAGTACATTGGTTCTTCCTTCGAACGCTGTGGCTACTTCCTTGATTATCAAATGTGCATCGTAACCGGATAAATTGTGGAAAACTACTGGAATGAAAAATGACTGTTTGTAATTTAAGTTGCAGGTGGAATGAGGAGGGCCTCTGTAGCGCCCAGTCAGATGGCAATGATCTCGAACGCGTACATCTTCTTGCGCAAATGGTTTCATACACATGTGACATTGAGTCGCTGCTCGAAAACCAGCCCACTCACTCGGTGTTAAATATACCATTGATACATTATCACAAAACATTTCTTTTATCCGCAGTGCTAGATTTTTTAGTTCTTCGACAAACCATGATACACAATCGGCACTGCGACGCGAGTGATATGAAGATAATGAATCGTCATACGAACAACACACGTAATATCCTATGCTAAACACTTCATGATGTTGATACACATCTTTCGCTAGGTTCACCCCATCGGTCTTTGCCAACACACACTCCAAATCGGCATACACAATGAAAGGATGTTGCTCTTTCCGGCTAAAGTTGCTGAACTGGAGCCACTTCTTGGTGTCATCTAGTAGTCGAATTGCAGTCATTTATTGCTCCACAATCGACCTCATGTGATCGCAATTTTTCCTCTGATCCGAAGTAGTGCAAACACCTGCAAAAATAAAAAGATTGTTTTGTTTAATTCGTCTAGCATATATAATTACCTATATATATAATGGTAATTATATAAACTACATACCGATCACAGATATATTTTTTATGCCCCTTTTTTCTCAATTGCTTCGTCACGAGTCTCGACAGGTTCTTGATCCATACGAAGTGCCCCACATTGCTATCTTCGGTATCTTGCATGTACAGCAAATTGATGTGCTTTTCCTTGTCCTTTTTGGTGGTGGTGGTATACACGTTGATCGATATGTTGTTATGAAATTCAATTTTTTTAATTTGAACGATCGTCACCGGGAATTCGATATCCTTCAGATTCAGTACTGTCGAATAATGAGGGTAAGAAGATGGACGGTCACTGTTTCGTTCAGTTTGGTATAGAGCGGCGACAACTGACCACGCGAAACATGCGTTATTGTTGGATTTGACGTCGACCACAGCCCTCTTCATCATTATTTCCCGCGGCAATGACATAGAGCACCCGGCACGCATCGGATTATACTTGTTCACATTTATCGTGAGGTTAAGTATTATCTGCAGAGCCCAGCCACTATCACGTTCTTGAAATTCATCGAGTAAGGTTAAAGTGGGCTCCATAACTCGCTGTTCATACCACTCGTTCAAATCGCTTGTGGTAAATAGTTCGCAATTTCGGGCGTTGACACTTTTATTCGCATGTTTGTCACCACTCGCGAATTCACCATTAAACACTGTATTAATTTTAATGCTGTCGTGCTCGCCGATAATATTTTGCACATGATAAAGCACTAGGACGCGAGCATCATTTAGAAAGTGTTTCTGCTCAATATCCCACTCTCGAAGGATGTTTTAATCTCTCGCCAGATTAACTCATGATCACCATATCCTGCGCCCGTGTGTATGAAACGACTCCGCACAGAATTCCTCAATCCTTCCAGACGCGCTATTCGGGCTATCAGCGAGTGTTGGGGTCCAATTAATAATCGCGGGCGCTTAGTCCGGCTTTGCGTTTCCAGCCCTTCGATGAACTCCACGCATCGTCGCTCCCACGTGGCAAAATCTTCAACCGAACTTAAAAGCGCGGCTTGGTCATGCACGATTTGCTCCATGTTAACGAGTTGAAAAAACTTTCACGATGTTAACCGACTGACTGTTTCATGCAAAGTGCGGTCAGATTTGAGCGGAGCGGATCATTAAAAAGGCTCTTCCTCCGGGAAAAAAAATTTCGGACCTCTCTCTCGGGGAAACGGAGTTTTCCGATAACGCGTCGGTGTAGATTGCTCGAGGAACATGAGACAAAAAACAGGAAGTCGGGATGCATCGGGTCAAAAGATTTTATGGGTCTTGCAGCTCAAGTGGTCCATCGGCGCCAACGGCCCTTGACGATAGATTCCTAAAGTTTATAGTTTTTCCAAGAAATCCGGACTTGTCGAGACCTGTCTAAAGTGTTCGCGATATTCGTGACGTGTAGACTCGCATGCAAACATCTTGACATTATCTTCCAGAATGGAACCGAGACCACGATGAGACTTTTCAAGAGTGCAGCTGCGCTCAAGTGGTCCATCCGCGGCCGCAGCCTTTGATCCCTAAAGATTATAGTTTTTCCAAGGAACCTGTCAGGACCTGTCTCGAGTATCGGAGAGCTTTGAGACGAGGCGGATGCAATTGACATTGTCTTTCGGAATGGAACCAGCTGCATGTCATAAATATTGGGCTTTGAAAGGCCGCCCTTCATGTGGCCTCTAGCGTTTTCATATTACCGAAAATTTTCCGACCCATATATGGTTGTCACACACACGCACGCACACACACACATACACAACCGCAACGGCGGCTTCCCCGCCAGTCGCTCTTGGGACCACATGGCTACCCCCTCCATAGAGACCCTGGACATCCTGTGATCAAAATCGTTATCAATTTTTTTGTGTCCATAAATGCATTTTTTAGTTACGGCCTCCGCATAAAAAAAAACACATTGACTTAATTTCTGAATTTCATTATTATTCTTCATCTGGACAGCGAATCATAATGTGTGATAATTTGTAGATGTTTTGTCTAGATTCAAACTAAAACTAGATAAACTATTATCTCGTCTTGAGAGAACATTTTCTAGCGCGATCGGTCGACGAAAATAATAATGCAAGAAAAATAAAAACGAAAGACAATAGGAAAAAATAAAAACTGTAAGATCGATTTATCTGTACAGTCTATCATAACATGTGAATATGATGTGTGATAATTTGTAAAAGTTTTGTCTGGATTCAAAATTCTTATGAATTGTCTTGTGTCTATAAATGAATTTTGTTTGTTAGTGCTTCCGCAACGAAAAAAAAACATTGACTTAATTTGTGTATTTCATTATTATTCTTTATCTGTACAGCGTATCATAGTGTGCGATAATTTGTAAAAGTTTAGTCTACATTCAAACTTCTTATGAATTTTCTTGTGTCTATAAATGAATTTTGTTTGTTACTGCTGCCGCAACGAAAAAAAAAAAAACATTGACTTAATTTCTGTATTTCCTTATTATTATTTATCTGTATATCATAATTTGTAAAAGTTTGGTCTGGATTAAAAATGATGAATTTTCTTGTGTCAATAAATGATTTTCGTTGTTACCGCTTCCGGAACGAAAAAACAACATTGACTTAATTTCTGTATTTCGTTATAATTCTTTATCTGTACAGCGTATCATATGATGTGTGGGCATTTGTAAAAGTTTTGTCTGGATTCGAAATGCTTATGAATTTTCTTGTGTCTATAAATAAATTTTGTTTGTTACTACATCCGCAACGAAAAAAAAACATATTGACTCAATTTCCGTATTTCGTTAATATTGTCACGGTCCCACACGACTCCTAATCCTAAACCCAGTCTCACGCCCTCATATCAACCGTTTCCCACAGCTCTCACCTAAACCTAATCATCCTTCTTAGAAACCCTCAGCAGAAACCTAATCTTCCTTCCTATAAACCCTGAGCAGAAACCAAATCTTCCTTCCTAGAAATCCTCATCAGCAATCCTCTCTCTCTCCTCTCTCATCTGAGTCCCATTGTTCCTGAGCCCACGCTCTCGTCACACTCGCGCGTGGCATCCCCTCCACCTTACTTAGGCCCCTCCGCTCAATCACGCTTCCTCCTGATGGCCCTAGAGCCAGCAGTCCATCTCCGAATCTCCTAACCGTCGCAACGTGCACTCCCTCGACAGTTAGTACTCGCCAATAAATATCTTAATTACAATCGTCCCCGTCTCGCTCAATAACACCTCGCGCATCCCTTAATCATCCGCTCGGACCGTCACAACGGGTGTCAGAAGTGGGATTCGCGAAACGCCCCTCCCGCGTCTCAAAAGTTTACGAAAGAAAAAAAAGTGAAAAACAAAAACTCAGTGGGCCTGATCAGCCCGCTTAAAGTTTTATAAAAAAAAACATCTTAGACGCTCGCACACGCAATCTACACGCTCAACGTTCAAACGAGACACACGGACGAGACGAAAAACGAAAGGCACTCACTCACGGAAAACAAAAGGAACTCACTCACGGAATATAAAAACGAACTTACTCAATCACACGGACAATATAGAAGGAAGGAAGGGAATAACTGGACTTAAGGCGTTGTTATGAAATTATTCCTTCTCATCACGGCACTGTAAGTAATTTTCAAACTCACTTTTTTTTCTCTATTATTCTCAATCCCTCCCCTAAGAGTGACAATGAAATCAGTTTTTCGTCACACATTAAAGTGTGTAAGCATCCGACATCGCCAGAACCCATGTGATACATAAACGTATATCGCTAGATTGTCACATCGATAAAACTCAATATGTGCGTATTGAAAACGCAATACGCTATTCATTATTTCTTTTTCGCTTCCTACCGCTATCGCACTCACTCATGCACATAATAAGCGCTCAAACACACGCGTAGCGAAACTTCGTCGTCTCTGCGTCCCCTTCGCCTTTTAATTTGCATAGGAAACAATTTGTACAATGCGAAAAATTATAAACTTTAAATATTTTGAAGAAAGAAAACTTGTCATACATTATAAAATTTGAGAATAAAAAAAAAAACAAGAAAATTGAAAACTCTTCAAACGCTCAACATTCGAAAAATAAAGTTTTGCAAACTCGAAATATTTTAAGGAGAACAAAATGTTGCCATATTATAAATATGTGAAAAAGAGAAGCACGAAAACTGAAAACATCTCAAATCTATAAAATCCAAAAAACAAAATTTATTTACACATAAACATTCGAACAAAAAAAGAAAACGAAAATAGAGAACTTTTCAAACTTGTGATACCCGGAAAAATGCATTTTTTTCAAACTTTAAATATTTCAAGAAAAATAAGAGCCTCATACATTATAAATATTTGGAAAAAGGGAAATTAAAAACCTTTCATACTTGTAACAATGGAAAAACAAAATTTTATAAATTTTTAATACCTCGGAGGAAACAACATTTTTATACATTATAAATATTTGAAAAAAAAAAGAAAATTGAAAATGTCTCAAACCGTTCAACCCGAAAAATTAAATGTTACGAACTCTAAAATAAAAACGAGAAAAGAAATTCTTCGAAGAAAACAAAACTGTCCACACATAATAAGTATTTGAGAAAAAACGGAGGAAAAACAGAAATTGAAAACCTTTCAAACTCGCAATATTCGATAAAATTTTAAAGCTTCAGATATTTCGAAATTGACATTTTTTTACACACTATAAATATTCGGAAAATAACATTTTACAAACCTTCAATATTTAAAATAAAACGAAATTTTTCCGCATTATGAATATTCCAACGGAAACTGAAAAATTGAAGTTTTCAGGCTTCTAGGATCTAAAAATAATTTTTTTTAAACGTCTACAGCTTTTCATATGCGAATAATATCAACTTTCCGGATTACAATACAAATATTGGGAGAAAATAGCAAAAAAAAACAATTCTCTTTCCCCTTCTTTAAAACATATATGGATAGGACAAAACAAAATTTAATCTACTAGGCCACCCCGGTGCCAAAGTTTAGGCCTCTCATTTATTAATTTAGAACCCGAAAGCGAAAACAAAGTCGTTAACGATATGGCGTACGGAGCTTTAACACTCCGAGATATATACCAACCAATCCCTGCGTTCGACGGCAAGAATATTCCCGTCGAAAACTTCATAAGCGCATGCAAAAAGACAATAAAAATAATTCTACTGAATGAACATGCTCGACTTCTTGTCATGATACAGTATAAAGTAACAGGAACCGGGCGCGATTTGGCGGAAACAAAAATTCTACAACCCTCGAAGAACTTCTTACGGATTTGTGACATAATTTCAGTACTCCAATAGAATTATTAGATCTCGAATCAGAACTTAAAGAAATAGCGCAAAGGTATAATGAATCGATAGCAGAGTACGTAACTCGCACGCGCACAATTATGAAACGAATTATGGATAGGGTCGATGAATGTTATATGCGTAATTAGGATTAACAATTCCTTGAAAATCGGAATTAAGAAGTAAATAAATCGGTAACTAGAGAGTCTACTCGCGATCTTTTCGACAAAGTCAGTGCTATTTTAATGCGACAAGCAGTTCAACATTTCGATGAAGCTATACAAGAAAGCGTTAACATAGAATAAGAATTAAAAACGCGTCAAACGATTAAACAAAACCGCATTAGTTACGGGACTAAAACGAAAAGAAACAGCGAATGTTCATTTTCCTAAACACAAAATTAATCTCTGTCAACATACTGCAAATACCATCAATAAAGTAGTCACTCCACCGGCAATTGCCACACATTTAAGCATTTAAGAGAACAATGGAACGGAAAATTTAACAATTGAAGATTTTGGAATACGTCACAATATGGATACAGTAGTTACGGAAATCACTCACATGACAGATAGCGAAGTAAACAACAAAACTCACGAAACGATTACCAACCGAGATGACACTCCCCGAGTCACTCTCGAGACAACAATCGTTATTACACACAACCTGACAGTTCGCACGATGGCTACCGCAGCAATTCACGAAACAGATCCCGCGACAACTCTCGCGACCGAAAATATGAAAACAATACACAAGGATCGCGAGGTACGAGCAACTGACATAACTGACGAAAACCTCCGCGACAAACGAAGATAGTAACAGAATACATTTCTTTTTTTAATTAAGCATGACTTTACAGACAGCGTGACACGAAATAAATCGCAGGAGCGTTCGACATCAAGCCATTGAATAATAATAGAACATCAATAATAAGAAAAACCACCATTTCGCTGGGAATTACAAAAACGAAAACCTTCAAGAGTAATAATAAATTCCGTTGATCTTAAAGAAAAAGACACGAAATTTTTCATAGATACAGGAGCTCAAATCAACCTACTTAAATCAGAAGCAATAGGAGCACACGTCGAAATCGACGCATACATCATTTACGAACTATCAGGAATCACGAGCGACACAATTTTCACTTCCGGCATGTGCATCATAAGGATTAAGGATCTTTCCGTTGAATTCCATATCGTCAAGAACGATATTCGAGTCACCCAAGACGCCGTTTTGCGCGACGAGTTTTTCAAAGAAACACCAGCCGACATTCTATACACCCAGTCGTGCATATCTTTCGGTGGCCATCAAATACCTTTCGAAACACGCGAAAGAATTTCAATTCCGGCGAGATCAAAATCCGTAATCCACATCAGGATAAAGAATACGGACCTTTCAGAAGGCTACATCCCGCAAATACATGCTGGCGAAGGATTGTACATTGGTAACGCAATTGTCACAAATCGTGATGGAACAGCGTATTTAACAGCGATTAACACTAACGAGTACACAATACACCTGCAAGCTCCAATATTGGAATTACAACCAATTGAGTAACTGCGAACATTCGACACAACCCAAAATGCTCCGAACGACATTGTTACCGATCTACATGCGGTAATCGGGTTGGTGTCGACAAAAGAGGACAGATTCGAGCGATTAAAACCTCTCCTACACCTCGAGAATCTCGAGGAAAGTGAGACGGCACACGTGCTTAAACTGGCCTCACAGTATTCACACCTTTTCAGTCTGCCCGGTAAACAACTAGGATGCACAACGCTTGTGAACCATGACATTTTCACAACCGATGAGAAACCGATAAATACAAAACAATATCGCTTTCCACAAGTGCATAAACAGGAAATCCATAAACAGGTTGACGAATTATTGCAGAAATGCATGATACAACCGTTACTATCACCATTCAACTCGCCTGTTTGGATTGTCCCGAAAAAAGCAGACCGTGAAGGAAAGACACGCTGGCGCATGGTAATCGATTTCAGAAAACTGAACGAGAAAACAACACCCGATGCGTACCCATTGCCAAACATCACCGACATCCTAGACCAGCTGGGTAGGTCCCATTACTTCTCGGTACTGGACTTAGCGTCCGGTTCCTACCGAATCGAGATGTATCCCACGCGACAAACCGAAAACAGCATTTCCAACACCAAACGGTGATTATGAATTTAATTGAATGCCGTTCGGAGTTTAACAGAATGCACCAGCAACCTTCCAAAGGTTGATGGATGTCGCGCTATCGGGATCACTGGGTACCGACCTTTTTCGTATATTTGGTTGAAATCGTCATTTACACCACCAACCTGAAGGAACACGAGCATGAATTCCACCTACTAGCAAAAAGACTATATTATGCTGGATTTACGCTGCAAACAGCTAAATGCCTGGTCCTCCAGAACAATGTCGAATATCTGGGTCACGTCATCAATGAAAACGACTCGCAATCGAGACCCCAGTTAAAACGAGCAGTACAAGTTTCCAATACAAAAAAAAAGAACATCATCATACAATTCTACGCATTAATGAATTCCTATAGACGCATTGTGAAGAACTTCGCAACAATCGGTCTCCCGCTAACGAGACAATTGAAGGCTTCACAGAAATTCGAATGACCTGAGGAATGTCAACAAGCGTTCAATTACTTGAAAGGAAAATGACAAGTAAACCAATCGTGCGTTATCCGGACAACAAGGAGTCCCAATTAATAATGGACTCATTGAATTACGCTAACGACGCCGTCCTCAGCCAACAACACGAAAAATTCGATCATCCTGTTGCCTTCTAATCGCGCACTCTCACAAAAGCGGAATTTGCCTACGACACGATGCGTATAAAACTTTTGGCAATTGTGAAAACGATCGAACACTTCAGGCCCTATCTCTATTGGCACCACTTCATGTTAGTAACAGATAACCGAGTACTCACATATTTAGTGAAAAAACCGAATCCACCGCAAGAAGTACTAAGATGGCAAGCGGCACTCAACGATTACGATTACGAAATTCAACACAAGCCTGGAAAACTCAACTCAGTCGCAGACGCTCTGTCAAGAAACCCAATCAAGGTCCTCCCGATCGGACCAAGGGAATCATCATCATCTGACGAAACGCTGCATGACATCAAGAAATGTTTAATGCATGACATCAAGAAAAGTTTATCCCCCTCTCAACAGGGGGATAAACGAAACTTGTCAACATCGGACGAATCCTCCGGAAACCCAGCACCGGACAAAGTGATAATTTTGCCAGAAGAAGAACTTCAGGAACTTAAGGATACAAACATAGAAATAAGCAACGCCGAAAACAAAGAAGAAATTGGAGGGAGTGCACGCCCAAAAATCGGCCAGACAATCGACGACAACAACTACGACTCAGAAACTTCAACAGAGGAGATGGAACTCATTGGATTCGAAAAAGGACGACCACAGCTTACGAAAAGGAATAATTCTAATGATAAACTAATGTATAGGAAAACGCCTCGGAAACGTGATCGCGACACGTCCAAGGATGAAGTAGTAGACCACGAAACAGCCGTGCCGACGAAAAAAGGGAAAACGACGACGATATTTAACGAAGAAATAAGCGCAAATGAAGAAGAAATGAACAAAGAAGAAAGAAACGAAATAAGCGCAAATACAGAAGAAATAAGTAAAGAAGAAAGAAACGAAATCAGCGCAAACAAAGAAGAAATAAATAAAGAAGAAAGAAATAAATAAATGAAATATGAAGAAAAGGAATAAGCGCAAACGAAGAAGTAAAAGGCCAAAAAAGTTGCCGGACGCGGCAAAGTAGAAATAAGAAAAAAGAAGCAAGCTCCGCGCTGCCACCTTGGATCCCCATCAACGCGGGTAGACACTTCGGCGGACCGAAGTCTACCGGCAACGATACAACATACGACGAACAGGCGATAACCATTGACAATGAAAAGGAAACTACAATGAGATGGAAGAGAATCTGACTCCCAGCTCAACTACAACCAACACGGGAGATGAAAAATCAGCGCACAACAACCGAACTCGCATACCGAGCCTAACCTACCATCACCATCCCATAATGCTCGCAAAAAAAATGAAAAATAAACATCAAGCGGTACTGAACACAATCGTGGTAGCCCACGAAAAGATCGGGCCAACTAACAGCCTACATTGACTGTTTTAAACGTGGACGTGGCAGGCCACGAAGGAACCCGATTGAATAACAGTCGATGCTCACCGCTATAGTACCTCTGAAAGGCCCCAAAAACAAAAAATGTAGTCAATCAACCACGAACATCAACTGCCAAACATAGGCGCGGTAGACCTCGTAAAACCGCATTAGAAGAATTAGAGATACTTTAGAATTCAACACATAAAAAGAAGTCGTTATCAAAAAATAATAGTCACAGCACAAAGCTTCTTTGCCATGAGCATTTATACCATTTAAGAAAAAAAAAACTATTAACATTCGACGACTTTATTACAATATAGAACCGAAATTGTAACGACGTTCGACAATTGGTACTCTGAAAATAATTTTGAGTAAAATAAACAGAAAAACTATATTATGCTAGGCGAACGAAAGTACCAAAATGTCAAACTCGACAACTCGTATTGTTAAAAATGATTTAATTTTAAGAACTAAAGAATCGATCGTGATAGTAGCTATACGAGTCTATTCGAAATTCTAGAAGTAACCGATCAGAATAATTTTCAAAATCTAGGTAGACACAAACAAAACCAAATTGATTTACGATGACTAAGTTGAACTCGAATATGTTGTCACGCTCACCTTTTTTATATAATTATGACGTTACAAAAATGCTCTAAGAAACAACGACATATGTACTTTAATCTAACGCTACACATAAGTATCAAATATAGAATCATTCCTCCTTCCTATTTTCCTATTCCCTTGATAATTCATTTTTTTCCCTTCTACATTTATACATTTTCTTCCACCTTCTACATTTACTTTCCCTCTACATTTCCCCATATAAATCATACTAACATTAAACAAGTACATACACAACATTGTATGCACGACAGCTTCACAAAACATATTATAACTTCCATTCCTTATTATGTGCTCAGCCTATGCTTATTTTCAAACCATCAAGACAGACACTACACTATTAACCCATGTATGCGATAAAGCTGAATTATCATTTTTAATCAAGATTGAATAGGTATCGTTCATCCATCACATTGGTCAACTGAAGAACAACCTTACCGGATTCTGGATAACACACCCATGCCCACTAACACTCAAACTAGTCAGAATTAAGACTGTTTCAGATCCAATTAAAAGAAGGAAAATGAAAAAATATATATAAATCGACATTTCGGCATACAATACAATATAGCAAAAGATAGAACCATACGCCAAAAAGTAAAATTACGACAAACCATAAAAGGAACAAATGCAAAAGGACTTTCGGAAATGAATAGACGATCGTCAACGAAAGAGCAAAAACTTGGTTTCTCTTCTCTTTTTACATATATACATGAAATTACCAACCACACACACACCCGTCCTTTTCATAACCAAAACAGACCGTACTAACTCAAATAAACTAATCTTATAGTCAGTTTCAGATCCACGGCCATAACTCCAACATAGCAAATTATAGACGAAACATTAAAACATTACTTTAGCAGGAAACCGATGTGTTGGTCTAGTGGTTAGCGTGCTTGCCTCTGAAATCAACACATCGGGAGGTCGCGGGTTCGAATCACCGTCTCGTAGTTTCGGAGAGAAATAAAAACAGGCGTATGTGTGTGTGTCGGGTGTGTAGGCTGTAGCCTGTGAGCTATTTCTCGACGAAACGCGACTAGCTCCGAGGCTGGGAAGCGAACTCGTGACCGGCTGTATTGGTATAGGTTTTCCGCAGTTTCCTTATACCCATGACAAAAAATGTCATGGTGAATGCGATACAGAGGGGGAAGTCGGCTGCGGCCGCAAGGTGGGGATCGATTAGGGATGTGAATTGGAGAAAAATGGTGGGAAATGTTAAAAGGGGAAATCCCTGTACATGGAAGCTATAATTAGCGAAGCGTTCGGCGTAGCAGATACAATAATACTTTAGCAGGAAGAAAATTACTACACGGAAAAAAAATTACCTCACGGAACAAAAATTACTACACGGAACAAAACTTACTACACGGTCCAAAAATTACTACATGGAACAAAAACTAAAACACGGAACAAAATTACTACACGGAACACATCTCATCCCGACTACTTTCTTAGTTCACGAAGCACATTCGAAGT
Organism: Ophion ellenae; assembly: GCA_963210295.1. NCBI lineage: Eukaryota > Metazoa > Arthropoda > Insecta > Hymenoptera > Ichneumonidae > Ophion > Ophion ellenae. The sequence continues at coordinate 10,306,065 of OY723388.1, forward strand.
GTTCCGGCCGACTAAACTGCGGCCCGAATTGCGCTTACAGCGCAATTAAACCACACCCCTAACAAATGCACATTTTTGGGACACCCACGTTACACTACATAAACACACACATACACACCACACACACACACTTTTATTTTTCTTATATAGAATCAATTAAAAAAAAAGGTTTGTAACCCACGATGCGGCGCATCGTTCTTGTAAGAGGGGGAGTGTCACGGTCCCACACGACTCCTATTCCTAAACCCAGTCTCACGCCCTCATATCAACCGTTTCCCACAGCTCTCACCTAAACCTAATCTTCCTTCCTAGAAACCCTCAGCAGAAACCTAATCTTCCTTCCTATAAACCCTCAGCAGAAACCAAATCTTCCTTCCTAGAAATCCTCATCAGCAATCCTCTCTCTCTCCTCTCTCATCTGAGTCCCATTGTTCCTGAGCCCACGCTCTCGTCATACTCGCGCGTGGCATCCCCTCCACCTTCCTTAGGCCCCTCCGCTCAATCACGCTTCCTCCTGATGGCCCTAGAGCCAGCAGTCCATCTCCGAATCTCCTAACCGTCGCAACGTGCACTCCCTCGACAGTTAGTACTCGCCAATAAATATCTTAATTACAATCGTCCCCTTCTCGCTCAATAACACCTCGCGCATCCCTTAATCAACCGCTCGGACCGTCACAATATTCTCCAAAATAATCTATATTATATACACTAGTCACAGAAATTAAGGGATTTAAAAAATCCAAATTTTTGGGTGATTTTCAACAGGCTGTAACTCGGAAGAAAATGGTCGCACGGCAAAAACAAAAAAAAAGCAAATTATAGCTCCAAGTGTCGAGTTTTCGGATCTGGCCATGACATTTTTTTATCGTGGACGGTTTCGGAGTAATCCTAAGACAGTTACCGAAAAAAAGAAATTCCCGTTTTTTGCTTCCTTCACGGGCTTCAATTGTTTTTTGAAATTCCACCGCAAAGCTCTATTAGGAAATTGAATGCCCTTTGATTTTACGTCCTCAAAAAGTATGTACGATGATTTGCTGCAGAGATATCGTCGAACAAAGCAAACAAGTCCTTTTTAACTTTGACAATCAATAACTCGGGAAAAAATGATCGTACAGGGAATAAAAGTAGGGTTTTGAAAAATGCAAAACATTCCCTATAAGACTCTAATAGTGGCTTTTGATGAATTTTTTTTTTCGAAGCAATACTTTACTTGAAAAAACGATGAAAATTCGCCTATTTAAGGGTATTTGAATAACTTGGTATAACTTTGGATATAATCGATAAACGAAGGATATCGTCAGTAATTTTTCAACCTTAAAGTGTCCCGGAAAAATCCTGAAAATTTAAAGCGCTGCAATTTTTTTTCGTAGCGCCCCGAAGCTTTAAATTTATCATTTTCGCTAATAATCATCATTTTGAGAAATTTTTGGATTCTTATTCATTTTTCCAATAAAAAAAAATTCCGGTGCTAATCCTTATTCTTCCGAATAAAAAGATTAATTATGGAAAAAACCTGGATTTCTTTTTCAATTTTTTTCGAAAAAAAAATGTTTGAAATTTTTTTTTCTTCAAATTCTCTTTCTCTGCGTCTTCACAATGCTTCATTATTACCAAAAAAATCACTTTTACCGTTCTCTTTTACCGCCGGCATTAGCGTTACCCAAAGCGTACCACGTGGAGGTTGCGCCGTCGGATTTACGCTTCTCACCCTGTGGTTCTTCAGGAGGAATGAGACCCGGTGGTGGAAAATACGGTGGAACTGACGAACCACCGGGTCTCATTCCTCCTAAAGAACCACATACACATACGCACACACACACACACACATGTGTGTAAGAAGCGTAAATCCGACCGCGCAACCTCCACGTGGTACGCTTTGGGTAACGCTAATGCCTGCGTTAAAAGACAGCGGTAAAAAAAAATCAAGTGAATTTTTTTGGTAATAATGAAGCAGTGTGAAGACGCTGAGGAAAAAAATGGAAAAAAATTTTTTTTCGAAAAAAATTGAAACAAAAAAGTTCCCGATTTTTTTCAATAATTAATATTTTTGTTCCGTAGCATAAGGATTATCACCGAAAATTTGTTTTATGGGAAAAATGAATAAGAATCGAAAAATTGCTTAAAATAGTGATTTTTGGCGAAAATGATCAATTTGAAGCTTCGGGGCACTAAGAAAAAAAAATCGCAGCACTTTGAAATTTTCAGGGTTTTTCCGGAACACTTAAAGGTTGAAAAATTACCGACGATATCCTTCGTTCATCCATTATATCCAAAGTTATACCAAGTTATTCGAATATCTCTAAATAGGCGAATTTTAATCGTTTTTTCAATCAAAGGTATCGCGTCAAAAAGAAAATTTTATCAAAAGCCACTATTAAAGTCTTATGGGGAATGTTTTGCAGTTTTCGAAACCCTACTTTTATTCCCTATACGATCCTTATTTCCCGAGTTATTGATTGTCAAAGTTAAAGAGGACTTTTTTGCTTTGAGCGACGATATCTCCGCAGCAAATCATCGTACACACTTTTTAAGGACGTCACATTGAAGGGCATTAAATTTCCTAAACGAGCTTAGCGGTGGGATTTCAAAAAAGAAAATTTGAAGCCCGTAGACCTTTTTGAAGAGAAGCAAAAATTTGAAATTTTTTTTTTCGGTAGTTGTCTTAGAATCACTCCGAAACCGTCCATGATAAAAAAAATGGCATGGCCAGATCCGAAAACTGGACACTTGGAGCGATAATTTGTTTTTTTTTGTTTTTGCTATGCGACCATTTTCTTCCGAGTTACAGCCGGTTGAAAATCACCCAAAAAATTGGAATTTTTTAATGCCTTAATTTGTGTGAGTAGTGTATATAAGAATTCTATCTATCTATATAGAAATTCCCTTTAAGAACTGGTTTTACAATTAATTTTATCAAATTACCGTTCCATATGAAGAAGCAAAGGGTGCTTCCTGCATGTCGTACGGCACTGGTTTGTTGCTGACTTCAATTCGGTTTGGTAGGAGAGCAGCGCCACCCTTCCCATTTCCATTTGTTTTCTTGTTTTTGTATGTTAATTCAAAAATCCCAACTCACGAACGCAGCGCCATTTTGGAAGAGTTTTTAGAACTCTACAAATCCGAGCTCTGTCTTTGGTGCATAAAGTGCAAATATTATAACGACAAGAATGAAAGATTCAGCAGTGCAGGTTGTGCGCAGATGCCGACAATTAATATCGTCCCTGCACCGTTGCACCGTTGAAAGCAACGAGAAGACAAAGCTGTGCACGCGCGACTGCCACATACGCTTGGTTGTGCCTGCGCAGTCGAATCACGCAGGCATAACCAAGCGGCTGAAATATTCATTTTCACAATCTTCCAAGCTGCCTGTCAAGCAAGAAAAACTGTACTGTTATGTCGCATATACGTCCATGCATGCCTATACAGCCCGACTGTACAGGCAAAACCATAACGCATAACCGAGCGTGTATGGCCGGCTAAAGCGCGCACAGTGCGATACCCACTGCAGTCGGATTAATCAGATCAACCGTAAGCATACTATGAGCGCTGGGAGCGCAAATTTCCTCCATACATTTAGCCGGGTGACTTCAACTTCTCAAGGCTTTTACTTTTGTAATCGTTTCGTGGTGATTGGTAGCTCAATGAAAAGATTTGGTGGTCGACCGTTTTCTTGTAATTAAATCATTTTTCCCCCAAAGTTGGCAGGACATTTTCTTATTTACCCTGCAATCCATAAAATGCCGAGTTAAATCGACGCAAAATCATTTGGTGGTCACGAATATGTTAATCCCGACGTTTGGTCGTTAATTTTCTAAATTACACCGATCGAAAGACCATCTACGTCTAGGAGCATGCGATAGAGGGCTGTAATTGGTCATTCATGGATCCAACGGAATACAAAGCAGTGATGATGTGATTCTATTATGTTTTCTTCGCTGATCTCGTTCTAATAACTCTCAAATGAAAGATAATCGTTTGATAGTGATTGGTACCTGCATAATAACGTTTGAAAATTAATTCCTTAATTACACCGATCGAACAAGCGTCTATGTGTAAGCACATGCGATAGATGGCCGTAATTGGTCATTGTTTGATACAACGGAATACGGCGCCGTGATATTCTGATTTCTTTGTTTCCTTCACCAATTTCGTTGTAATAAATCTTACACGAAAGATAATCGTTTGGTAGTGATTGGTAGGTTCATTGTAATGATTGGTAGTCAATTCCTTAATTACGCTGATTCAAAAACCATCTATATCAGACGCAGGCGATAAAGGACTAACATTGGTCGCTGATGGATCCAACGGCAAACGGAGCAGTGATATTTCGATTTCACGATGTTTTTTGACCGTTTTCGTTTTAATAAGTTTCAAACGGAAGTTAATCATTCGGTAGGGTTTGGTAGCTTTATTATAATGTTTGGTAATTCATTAATTGATTACGCTGATCGCAAAACCATCTACATTAGACGCAGGCGATAGAGGGCTGTAATTGGTCGCTGATGGATCCAACGGGATCCGAAGCGGTGATATTTTGATTCTTTTATATTTTCTTGACCGATCTCGTTCTTATAAGAACGAGATCGGTGCAGAAAACGTGGCGGGATGGAAGTATCACTGCTTCGTATTCCGTTGAATCCATCAATGACCAATTACGGCCTTCTATCGCATGCGCCTAGACGTAGATGGTTTTTCTATCGCTGTAATTAAGAAATAACTACCAAACGTCATAATTAATCTACCAATCACTACTAAACGATTATCTTCCATTTCATACTTATTAGAACGAGATCGGTGAAGAAAACATATAGGAATCGTAATGTCACTGCTTCGTATTCCGTTGGATACATCAGCGACCAATTACAGCCCTCTATCGCCTGCGCCTAAACGTAGATGGTTTCTCGATCGGCGTAATTGATGAATTAACTACCAAATATTATAATAAAGTTACCAATCACTGCCAAACGATTATCTCCCATTTAAGACTTATTAGTACGAGATCGGTCAATAAAACATAGTGGAATCGAAATATCACTGCTCCGTATTCTGTTGGATCCATCAGCGACCAATGTCAGCCCTCTATCACCCGCGTCTGAGGTAGATGGTTTTCAGGCCGGTGTAATTAAGGAATTTACTACCAAACGTTACACGTGAGCTACCAATCACTATCAAACCATTATCTTTCGTTTGAGACTTATTAAAACGAGGGCGGTGAAGAAAACATAAAGGAATCTAAATATCACTGCTTTGTATTCCGTTGGATCCGTCAATGACCAATTACGGCCCTCTATCGCATGCGCCTGACGTTGATGGTTTTTCGATCGGTGTAGTTAAGAAATAAACTACCAAACGTTATAATTAAGCTACCAATCACTTCAACACGATTATCTTCCGTTTGAGGCTTATTAGACCCAGGTCGGTCAAGAACACATAATGAAATCGAAATATCACGGCTCCGTATTCCGGTTGATCCATCAGCGACCAACTTCAGCCCGCTTTTGCCCGCGTCTCAACGTAGATGGTTTCTCAAACGGGGTATTTAAGGAACTAACTACCAAACCATGGAGGCTAGAGTGGGAGGAGTCCGATCTGTGAATTTCAAATTGGCTACAAAAATGTGGTCAAACTGGGATGGCGCCACTATCTCTAAGACCTCGAGAAGTAAGCTGAGTGTCGATGTCGTGAAAGTGAGATGGAAGACGATCGAATACGCATCCTAGCATCCCTGGGGGCTAGAGTGGGAGGAGGCCGATCTGTGCATTTCAAAGTGGCTACGAAAATGTGGTCAGATCGGGATGGCGCCACTATCTCTAAAACCTCGAGCACGAAGCTGAGTATCGATGTCGTGTATGAGAAATGGAAGGGGATCGAATACGCATCCCAGCAAGCAGTGCAGCGAGATCGCGCGCAAAAGTTACCTCCTCTCTGATCTCTTACGCGCCCATCACACAATCATAGTAGCGCGTGTCCATGAGCGAGCGACGCTCGGACATCTTCGGAAAGAACCGAGCGCGCCGAAGTTTCCCGACCGCTCCTTCGGCAGCTACACCAATACATGGACGCCTAGCTCGTTCATGTGTGGCCAAGCCGAAACGAAGGCTTCAAGGGAAAAAGCAATGTGAGCACCACTTGCGCGTGACGTCACCCGACGGAACGCGCGAGGCTTTTAGATGATTTCGATGCTTATTTAGCTCTTGATTCTCTGCGTTATCAATGTATACAGAAAAATGTATCGCGCACCCTGATCGCTTATTTTTTTAGTTTATACGTTAATTTAAATATCATCATGAATCCAAATTACAACTTATTTATCTTCTAAAAAATTGTTTACGCTTTACTCACACCCGTCCTTATGCCAAATAAATTATAATTAATAAAAGTAAGCGGAAATATATTTATATTCGTATTATTATATTTACTCTCATAGTTTCATCAAGCGATAAAGCATTATCCCCAAAAGCAAGCCAATCAACCATCCGGCCGCGAATCGTCAGTACCAGAAAGTGCATATTCCACAAGCGATGGGATGGTCCCGTTGGTAGCGTTCCTGGCTTCGGTCCGCAGGGGCGCAGGATCGTTCCCCGCGTTCAGTGCTTTTTTAAAATTATTATTACTATCAATTCTTGTTTGATTAGTTATTTTTATTAGTTATCATTATTATTTTTATTAGTTATCTTTTAGTGCCGCAAAATTTATCGCGCACTCCGACCGCTTATTTTATTAGTTTGTACGTTAATTTGGATGTAATAATAAATCTAAATTACAACTTATGTAATTTCTAAAAAATTGTTTGCGCTTTACTCACACCCGTCTCTATGCCAAATAAATTGTAATTCATAAAAGTAAGCGGAAATATATTTATAGTCGTATTATTATATTCATTCTCGTAAGTTACGATTCGCGGCCGGACGGATGTAGCTGGTTTTTGGGGATAATGCTTCATCGCTTGATGATAGTATATGAGAATGAATATAATAATGCGAATATAAATATATTTCCGCTCACTTTTATGAATTACAATTTATTTCGCATAGGAACGGGTGTGGGTAAAGCGCAAACAATTTTTTAGACGATAAATAAGTTGTAATTTATATTTATCATTACATTAAAATTAACGTACAAACTAATCAAATAAGCGGTCGGAGTGCGCGATAAATTTTTTGACACTAAAAGATAACTAATTAAAATAATAAAGATAACTAATAAAAATAACTAATCAAATAAGAATTAATGGTAATCAGAATTTAAAAAAAAGCACTGAGCGCGGGAACGATCCCGCCCCCCTGCGGACCGAAGCCAGGAACGCTAGGATCGGGACCATCCCATCGCTTGTAGAATATGCACTTTCTGGTACTGACGATTCGCGGCCAGATGAATGATTCGCTTGTTTTTGGGGATAATGCTTTATCGCTTGATGAAAGTATGAGAATCAATATAATAATACGAATATAAATATATTTCTGCTTCCTTTTATGAATTATAATTTATTTGGCATGAGGATGGGTGTGAGTAGAGTGTACACAATTTTTTAGAAGACAAATAAGTTGTACTTTGGATTTATTGTTATATTTAAATTAACGTATAAACTAAAAAAATAAGCGATCAGGGTGCCCGATACATTTTTTTGTATACATTGATAACGCAGAGAATCAAGAGCTAAATAAGCATTGAAATCATCTAAAAGCCTCGCGCGTTCCGTCGGGTGACGTCACGCGCGAGTCGTGCTCAGATTGCTTTTTCCCTCGAAGCCTTCGTTTCGGCTTGGCCGCACATGAACGAGCTCGGCGTCCATGTATTGGTGTAGCTGCCGAAGGCGCGGTCGGGAAACTTCGGCGCGCTCGGCTCTTTCCGAAGATGTCCGAGGGTCGCTCGATCACGAACGCGCGCTACTATGATTGTGTGATGGGCGCGGGAGAGGCTAGAGAGGGGGTAACTTTTGCGCGCGACCTGGCTATATATCATCTTGCATCTCTCTCGCACGCAGCCAACTTCTCAAGTAACATGCTGCCTTATGCACAGTTCACTTCTCATTATTTACTTGTTCCGTCTCTGTCACACGCAGCTCACTTCTCGACGTCTTAGCAATAGTGGCTCCATCCCAGTATGACCACATTTTTGTAGCCACTTTTTTCAAGTCTCTCCATAAGAGATCGGACTCCTCCCACTCTAGCCTCCCTGCTAGCATCCATGGCAAATACAGTAGAACCTCGCTTATCCGAGGTGATGTGGGGAGAGGGTACCTCGGATAACACGGAAAAAGGTAGCAATATAGGACTATTCCACGCATAGGCATAGCAGATTCTTCAGTTTTTTCCGACATTCTGCGTGTTATCCGAGGATACACCTCGGATAATGCGGAGGACTTGGATGAGTCAGGTGGCTCGGATAATGCGGAACGTCGGTAAATCGAAGGTTGAATGAACGAGGTTCTACTGTGCCAGCAAATACGATATACGATATACACACAATATTTGAACAACTCGAGAATTTTTAAAACCGATTTATCGATTAACAATTTATCGACAAACCAGCCTTGATGTTGACAAGGGAGCACAGGTGTTTTCTCTTTACATATTGAAGCATGTTTTTATGTCGAAAACATTGAAGCAAGCCATATTGCTTCGACTTTATATTGTTATTACGGTGTTTTTCTCAAATCGAATAATAACTACTGGACAGTTTTATTAATTTATTGCCTCAATGAGTAATTGGAATTTCTTTCGTGTAATTTTCTTTACATTTTCATTCAAATATGTTACTGTCAGAATACTCGCTTCACTTATTGCAAGTTTTAATACAAACAGATCACAAAGGATTGTTCTTTGACTAGGAATAGTTTATCTTCATATTGACCTGGTTAAAAAATGTATTCAAGATTTTAAAAAAATAATATTTAAGACGTTTTCCGCGGTTCGTTGTACAAGATGTTACGTCCAGAAGGGACGATTTTATTTTATTTTGGTTTCTTCAATATAATTTTTTTTAAGTAAAAGGGATAGCCGCACGTCCCATACGGGCCTGGCAAACTCTCCTGTAGAAATGGGAGTGGGGAAACAAATCCTCACGAATGCTGTTTAGGGGTAAATGCTTATAAATGATATTTTATTATATTATGTGCATCCTACTTACAACGTTTCGTGGGTAATCACGCCTTTACGCGGGGACAGTTTTGCCCACGTCGCTCTCTCCCTCTCTCTCACTCTCGGTCTAGCACGCTCTTCTGCGCCCTAGTGGATTGGGAGACCTAAAAAAAGACCAAAAATTGGTAAAAATGACCCTATTTCGGTCACGGTCATTTTCTGCCCTTTTTTAACGGAAAAAAGTGACTGAACAGTGACCGAACACTGTTTTTTTTAGGATAGTCACTTGACCGTTATTTTTCGGTTTTTGGTCACTGAAATAAAAGTGAGGTTAGTCACTTGACTGTTTTTTTTCGGTTTTCGGTCACAGTAATAGAAGTGAGGTTAGTCACTTGACACTTGAGGTGTTTCATCTGATTTTCCATCTGTAAATGAGAAAGGAAATAATTATTATATGTTGACAAGAATAAAAAGAAATATACATTCTTTTCTTGCAATTATTGCTATTTCGTGTAGCATGTTACAACATATATGTATGCCACATATGTGTTCTACGCTGCTGCTGCTGCTTTGTGAACAAAACGAAATTAAAATATTGTAAAGAAAAAAGTACAAGCATGTGCACTACATTATACATATACGTTATAATATCCTATGCACTGAGTATTCACTTGAAATAAATAATAGATAAGTGTACTCCACGTGGTGTACTCTCGGTTCTCGGCAGTCCTCGCCGCCCCGCCGAGGAGTCCTCAATAGAGTAGATGGCCGCTCAACGTACACGCAGGCGCAACATGTCACTTCATGCGCAGCCATATTGAACGCTGCATGACGCAGTAACGCGACGCTAAGCGACACATTTGACGAGTTCTTTTCAATCAATCTTGTGGCTCCAGAATCAACGATTCAAACTCGTAGTTAAACGGACGTTGGGACGCGAGAGCTATCGGGTTGTGAGCGACAGAGAGATGCAGGGTCTATACGGTAAATGATTTCAAATAATAAACAATTCGAGCGTAGCAGGTTATATTTCTCAATGGGCTACCATTTACCTTGTTACAAAAAAAAACAATGCCGTGTTTATGTTACAGTTGCATGCCGGAAACTCCAATATTGCCATCGTCTAAATCAACAGGAGAGGCTAACGGCAGCCATAGTACGCGAGTGGTTATCCATCAAATTAAAGAGCGAAATATACCGAGCGAAGGTTCTAAGAACAAAGGACAGAGACCAAAAAGAGACAAGAAGAAGAAAGAAGTTCCGAGATGGAAACCGACTCCGACGGAAAGGAGGAGGAGGAAGAGGATGAGTATTGAATGGATACAAAAATGTTATTGTTGTTTGGTTTATTTCAAGACATTAAAAAAAAAACGTTCAAATTCACTGATGTTTTTGTGTACGAGTTTCTATTATTATATTTCCAATAGCGTTCCAGAAGGACCCTCTCTCTGCCCCATGCACTTCGGTTCGCATTCGGTCACGACAAGGGTCAGTGACTGAAACGCCCCAGTGACCGAAAACCGGTCAAGTGACTAACCTTACTTTTATTACAGTGACCGAAAACCGAAAAAAGCCGGTCACGTGACTAACCTAAAAAAAACGTTGTTCGGTCACTGCTCGGTCACTTTCTCCGGTTCTTAAAGGGCAGAAAATGACCGTGACCGATGAAGGAGGTTTTTTTCGGTCTCCCAATCCGCTAGGGCGGGGACAATTCTCCCCGCGTTTCTATCCCGCACACCTCACGGTGAACTTATTGGTCCTCCATTTTGATCGGGATTTTAACGTAGGCCCCGCACCTTTATCACTGATTTGAAGGTTATGATTTATATATTGTAAATGAAAGGATGGAAGTTAAAATTAATAGTAACACTGACGTCTCTGTGCGGGTCCGCCGGGTCGCTAACCTGGACTTATTACACCGCCGCGAGTTCCGTGCTACTAGGACTTTTCTAGTAAAGACTGACGTCTCTGTGCGGGTCCGCCGGGTCTAAGGCCTAGACTTACTACACCGCCGCGAGCACTGCTTTACTGGGAGTTTTCTCCGACTCCAGGAGTGAACCGCGGACAAATCGGAACTAACAATACTCGCCGCGACCGGACCGATGTTAGCTCGGTGGCTATCACTCCGGTGGGTGTTTTTGACAACGTCCACTGAAAATTGCTCGCCCCCGAAGTCCCACGGTTGAACTCCGCAGATCAGGCGACGCCTGATCAGCGGAACTCGATCGGGCACATCCGGTCTCACTATCGGCGCTTCCACACCTGACACCGCACAAAGACGCGAAGCGACGGAGTCGTCGGAAAATAATGAATATTAAACTCGTCGATAAAAGATGACAAATAATAAACAAAACATTAAAAATATACGGGACGTAACAAAGAAAACAATACAGGACAATTTTTTTAATTCCTTACGGCAACAATTGCAATTTCTTGTGTACGATTATCTTTTAATTTTTATTCAACCCTAAAACTCATGACTGGGGGCCGGTCGCACCCCAATGTTTATGCAAAAAATGAGGTTTTCGCCGTTTTTCAGTCTTTCAATGGACTTTTCATTACTGGAACGTTAATTGAATCAGATGCCTGATATGGAAATACGAAGACCGGTTTAATGTCAAAGAAAAGCACGGGGTGCATATGCACTCCAGTCATGCGTTTGACGGTAAACAAATAAGTCGTGAGCTGTTGGGTTAAATATCGTTATCATAAGAATTATCGTGTTACCGTTCGCTGTTTGCGAATTTTAATATAAACAGATCGCAGAGCATTGCTCTTTGACAGCAAGGATTAACTTACCATCGTTTTTACCTGAGAAAATAAAAATTAATTAAAGAAAAAACAGCATCACTATTATTTAAGACATCTTCTATCGTTCGTTGACAATTAAACACTTTTATGATAAAAATATGTTTCTATCACTACGTATTGCATTATTATTATTTTTCACCTTTTTCACCGTTAATTATGCAACTAATGTATATGGTTCATTGGGCATTGCTATATTAAAAATATTCTTCTATCTTTACGCGTTTGCGGAGATCTCTCTGCGGAGAGTCTTAGCAATAGTGGCGCCATCCCTGTTTAACCACGTTTTGTAGCCACTTTGTTCAAGTCTCTCCATAATGGCCTCTGCACACTGCGCGCGATTTGCGATGAGCGATATCCAATGGGAGCTCAGGTATTTCGGAAACGCCCTAGGAGAGTGAAGCTCCCATTGGATATCACTCATCGCCCGTCGCTCATCGCGCGCAGTGTGCAGAGGCCATAAAAGTTCGGACTCCTTCTACTTCAGCCTCCATGTACCAAACCAAGGAGACTATAGGGAAGTAGTCCAATCTCCGAATTCTGGCGCGTCCGTAAAAGTGGGACAAAATTGGGTTCCGCATAAGCAGCGCTCGAGAAGTTAGTCATTGTGTGCTATATATACATATATGTTTTGCGCATGCGTTGTGATCAGCTGTCTGTGTTGTTATTAGCTGTCACATGAACTGAAAAATTTAATTTTCTTAACCTCAATTCATTTTATAAATAAATTTCGTGTAGTTGTAGAAGTGCCTTAAGATGTTTCTACATTTGAGTCGTACCGCAATAACCCCCGTAATTATGAAAAAAAAACCCTAAAAAATGCTATAACAATTTATATCCGACGGAAATATACATTCCGTTCAAATGTGGTCAGGTGACCAAGATTATAGAGTGTAGAATATGTAGAAAATTTGCACCCCTGTGCAAATTGCAATAACCTAGGTCACCCCAGTGATCATAAGTGATGCCTATACTACAAGATCATATACAAACGCTCATAAAGTGAGAGACATTAGATAACGACAACTGATTGAAAGAATTGAAATGATACACCCGAAAGTCCCATCGGACATATCCTTTGCATAAGCTATGGCACTACCCGCAGCGACAATAGCAACACAGGCATTCGCTACGCAGTAGCGAGCATCATCCACAGCATCACAAGACTTGCGTGTGTTCTCGCTGTGCAAATTGCAATAACCTGGATCATCCAGTGAACGATGAGTGATGCCTACACTACAAGTTCATATACGATACAAGCTCATACAGTGGCAGACATTGGACAACAACAACTCATCGAAAGAATTGAAGCGATACACCCGAAAGTCACATCGGAAATATCTTTGCGTGAGGTATGGCACCATCCACAACGACAGTAGCAACACAGAGATTCGCTACGCAGTAGAGAGCATCATCCGCGGCATCACAAAACTTGTGCATGTTCTCGTTGTGCAAATTGCAATAACCCTAGCGGGTTGTGCGATTTTGCACAGTGGTAAATCATCGTGGTCGAAAACATTGGCTCAAATTTCGATTGGTCGACACTTTTCATCTAAAGTCGCGCGATTCAAGAATAGATTGGTCAATCCAACTTACCAGTTATACTTTGGATGGTTGTTCGGGTCTCGCTGCTCCGCTGGTTACTCGCTACCAGTCATATTGTAGATGGTTATTCGGTTCTCGCGGCCCCGCTCGATTCTCGCTACCAGTAATATTTGGGATGGTTATTCGGTTCTCGCGGCCCCGCTCGATTCTCGCTACCAGTATTATTTGGGGTGGTTATTCAGTTCTCGCGGCCCCGCTCGATTCTCGCTACCAGTTTTATTTCGGATGGTTTTTCGGTTCCCGCGGCCCCGCTCGATTTTCGCTACCTGTAATATTTGGCATGGTTATTCGGTTCTCGCGGCACCGCTCGAATCTCGCTACCAGTATTATTTTGGATGGTTATTCGGTTCTCGCGGCCCCGCTCGATTCTCGCTACCAGTTTTATTTCGGATGGTTATTCGGTTCCCGCGGCCCCGCTCGATTCTCGCTACCAGTATTATTTTGGATGGTTATTCGGTTCTCGCGGCACCGCTCGATTCTCGCTACCAGTATTATGTTCCATGGTTATTCGGTCCTCGCGGCCCCGCTCGATTCTCGCTACCAGTTTTATTTCGGATGGTTATTCGGTTCCCGCGGCACCGCTCGATTCTCGCTATCAGTATCATTTTGGATGGTTATTCGGTTCTCGCGGCCCCGCTCGATTTTCGCTACTAGTATTATTTGGGATAATTATTCGGTTCTCGCGGCCCCGCTCGATTCTCTCTACCAGTTTTTTTTTGGATGGTTATTCGGTTCTCGCGGCCCCACTCGCTGGTCGTTACCACCGAGTTTCTTGGGTTGTAATTATATTTTATTTACTGTCATTACATTTTTAAATGATGGAATAAATAAAAAAGTGGGATGAAACACAACAGACGGGAAGGGGTTTCGGGATATTGAGAGTAGTAGCATTATAAGCATCAATATTTCTTTTTTCTTACACATTTCTTTTGTACATATGTATCAAACGCTATTTCTAATGATTCTTCGGTGGTCTCCTCCTCTAAGCGCGCATTTTTAACCTTCGGCTGCATTCTTGTACAACGATACGTTTCTTTTAACTCCTTGATAATGTTGTTTTTCTCTTGTGGGCAGTTGAAGAGGGTTCTTAACCCGATCGTGTTACCGTTTTCTTCCGCCCTTACTGAGGTTTTCGTATTTCGCTGAAGATCTGAGGAATGTTTGAACACTTTTAAAAACTTCTACTTTGCGGGCACACAATGAAGATGTAGGAAAAAATATTTTCATCATAAACACACCCACTCTCCAGACATTGATGAATAATGATTTCGGTCTTCAGCGACTGACGATAACCGTATCGGGTTAATTACGTATACGTTTATCGATGAAGTTACGAACAATAAAAAAATGTTTGTTCAACTTAGAAATGTGTTATAAATTCTCGTTACTAGTAATCGTGCGTAAACCGGTAAGTCCACCGCTTTGACTCATTACTTTGAAAGAATATTATAAAAGTTTTATTTCATTGGTATAAAATGGCAGAGGTTTAAAAAAATGTCTTCACACACGTGTTACCGCATTTGTTTCACGTGATTCTTGGTACTTCGATTCAAATTTTATGAGGAGGGTGTATTAAAATAAATATTACCGGTTTCTTCTTTTTTTTTTACGAAAACGTGGTTTCGCACCGCTTGCAACGGTTCTATTTTTCTTTGCGGAGCATTATCAACTATAAAAGTTTCCGTGTGGACACCCATTATTCACGATTACGGAGAACGCCTCAATGAAAGTACATATTTTACATATATATACAGTTACGTATCATTATGATTGTATTTTTTTTTAATAGGTTATTATCATTATGCACATGTTACCGGTACACTCATACTTTAACAACTTTTAGATCGCGGGCATTTCAGTTATTGTTGCTGTCGTTCCCAGTGTCTTCTTCTTCTTATTCGTCGTTATCGTTGTTGTCGTCGTTCCTCTCCTCTGCGCTGTCATCATCTCTCCACAGTCATCTTTTTCGTTTGTTTCGTTATCGTTGTCGTCAACGTTGGCGTGCTCGTCCTCGTCGTTGCTGGTGCCGGCGTCATAACCGCGATCACTTTCATTTTTCTTGCAATGCTGCTTCATGTACATGAGTCTGTTTGTTCATTCTCTGCTTCTGATAGTGTATTACGTTCGACCGACTATACGCTAATTTTTTCCCTATCGCTTGCATCGTATCTTCCATAGTTTCAACTTCGTTCAACGGTAATTTTCTATATCTTCGGAGGTTGTAGCATACTTCTGTTAATGAAAAATTCGAAAAGGACTTAATAAATTCATATTGTAACGGAATGGACTTTCATTAGTTATTGAACGTTATCCTTACGATATATGCGTGTCGCACGTACACGCTTCAATGATATTGTAACACTCACTCCTTATTAATTTTGCTTCCTCAATTGACACTCGCTTCTTTCCGGCCGCCCCTTTGCCATCTTTCTTCGTTGTTAATTCCGTCCTCGTTTCCTCGTCCCACAAGCTTCGTACGAGGATGCCCATTCGATTACTCATGGAGTTACTCAGTCCCGATTTCGCAACACTTTTTCGGGGTAACTTCCAGTTTGGAGCTACTTCGATTTCATCCTCGTTTCCGTCCTCTAGGCCAATTATTTCGAACTGTGACTCGTCACTGCTTTCTACTTCACACAAGTTTGCAAACCTTTTGGAAAATCTGTTCATTTGCTTGATCAAGATGTTAAATTCTGCAGCCTGTGAATAAGGAAACATTCTATAAGAAAATTATTATTCTACCGTTACATGCTCCTATTATCATCGTCGTTTCTTTGCTGTTATTACCATGTCCCGTAACGTTCCTTGCGCCTTTTAGAAGACGCGACACCGGTTGCAGTTTCTTCCTTAACTTTATAATTTTTACTGCCATTGGCGCTTTAGACAACGGTTCGCCTATTTTTCCTGTGCGTTTTGTCCCTTCTCGCCTATTAATAAATTCAAATTCCGTTGTT
Organism: Ophion ellenae; assembly: GCA_963210295.1. Lineage (NCBI taxonomy): Eukaryota > Metazoa > Arthropoda > Insecta > Hymenoptera > Ichneumonidae > Ophion > Ophion ellenae. Next base: position 10,322,512 of record OY723388.1, read on the forward strand.
TATACAATTCAACTTGCAATTCGGAGTTCATGACAGAATAAAACACGCTCCCTAGCACTCCAATCATTTTTTATTTCTCTATTATAGGTTAAAAATACTTACTGTTACCTGTTCTTTTCCTCCGACTGATTTTGTCTTGTTTTGTTGAGGAAAGCTTCTTTCTTTCACTTTTTCTTGTACCGGTAACGACTATGTTTTCTGCTTCTTCGTACATTTGCGTGCATCGTTCTCACTCTCGTTGAACTCGAAAGGAACCTCTTTCTTCTTCTTATTTCCCTTCGCAGTTGCTGTCCCCTTCCCGATTTCCTGCAATCAAAACCATTTTTTCAGGCTACAGTGCGAATTCATGAACACCGCAACATATATCGTCCTGAAATAAAGTGTTCTTGCAACCTGCATGGATGATGTTCCCGGTATACTGAACGGCGGCATTACTTTCTTCACCTTCTTCATTCCTTTGCTGATAACCTGTAGTAAGTATCAATTAATGATATCGTTCGCGTTTGTAATAAATTGTCACATTACTTGTTAATGCATTATTCGTACCGGTAACGTTGATTTAAACGCATCACTCGTAGCAACATCGCATGCTCTTTTCGGTTGTTTCACGTTGCTCTTTCGCGTTACGGCAATTTTCTCTTTTTTCCATCGCTCGACGACTTTTTTCTTTTTATTATCTTCGTTTAGAACGGTTTCCGCGCTTTCATTGCCCGAGCACTTGTCGTAACACCGGTTCCCTTTCTTTCCCAACCTCTTTTCTTTTCCTACTCCGTCGTTGCTCCGTATGTTGCTTTTCGAATCGGTCATTTTCAAATGTTTGCTAACGTGTGGCTTGCGTTTTGCAGCGGAGTATCTTGCGACTGTAAACCGTATACGTCAACAATAACAATGAACATTTATCGCCTTCAATTTGTCTATCGCCAACCCATTCCTTTCCTGGACGAAGCACGTCGGTCCGGGATGAAGTTGATACCGTTTCAAGTATTCAATAAAGCCAGCTTATCACTGCAGTGTTCTCACTGTTGCGTTGTTGCGCGATATTTGCTATTCTGATTGTATCAATCGTTGCGCTTATCCCGACGTATGACTCCATTTTCTTTACCACAATTTTCTTATTCGCTTTTGGGATGTTCTTAGGGTTCTGGATTTTTTTATGAAATTAACATAAACCTTGTTATTATTGTCTTACGGCTTACAGTACGTATAACCCGAGTAGAAATCTAATCAAGTTGCCTGAGGATCCATCAGGGCCGGATCAGGGATCAATAAGGCGCCCTGATCAGGCACGCCTTATTTAAGCCAGACAGGGGCCTGAGCAGGGATCAATAAGGCGCCCTGATCAGGGACGCCTGCTTTGCGCCGGATAGGAGCCTTATCAGGCATCAATACGGCGCCCTGATCTGGCACGCATGATTTGCGCCGGATACGAGCCTAATCAGGCATCGATAAGGCACCCTAGTCGAGCACGCCTGATTTGCGCCGGATAGAAGCCTTATCTCGCATGAAGCTCGTCACTCCGTATCCTCTCCTCTCTAGGACTAGACAGCGCCTCTGTCGGCGAAGCCTCACGAAATATTTTGACAGCTGCAGACGCAGTACACGACTACACTTTTTCACTTTGTGCGAGGCCTACGTGATTGGTCAACACATTGATACCGGCAGCCAGTCCCGTATTATATACCTAGAAGAAAGCGCAACAGCCACGCCGTAGCAACATCGACACATCTCGTTCGTTTCATCAATTTCTCCCGAAGAAAGGCAAGCCCTTCAATAAAGTGCAATGCATACAAAATCTCAGGTAAAGTATATTTGCGACTATACTGTGGATTATCTACACATGAACAGTGATAATATATAAAATACGACTTGATGGGCGAAGACAATGCGGCGTAGCTTAACCTCACTTTGTCACTCTCGCACCATTTGTATATATAGTGTAATATATTTCGTATCAAGAAAAATGTTCAACGGTATAAACATACGTATATGTACATCAATGTACTCATACATACGTTTGCATGGGACCAGATGACGAGAAATAATTGCGCAAATTGCATTTTGTACCGTTGAACATGTTTTTCTTAATAATATATATACAACACTATATATATACACAAACGATGCGAGAACGAAAAAAAGAGATTGAGATACGCCACTACGAGGTACACCATTTTAAAATCATTATTTAATTATTTAATTATCTTCAGAGGATATATCAATCGAAGCCTATATCGCTCACTTTTCCCTGGTCGAATATATCTATACTTATGATAAATATAGATGTACTCGACGGGGGAGCGGTGGCGCTCCCTAGATCCGACTGATATATGCTCTTAATGCAAAGATGTGATTTTTCTATGTATATTCACTAATTTTTCTATGTATTCAAAATATTTCAGATGCAATCTTGACAGAGTATGATGGTACTCCCCACGCAGGTTCTATCAAAGAGAAACAAATTTCGGATGGGCTAGCGCCGGTCATAGACAGCGCGAAAGATTGGGACGGTCATCGCCAAAACCGGAACAAACACTAAACGATCAAGTCATGTCAAATAAAAACTTCAACTGTAAAAAAATGTTTTCATACGTTTCATATTTTTAATAACGTTAGTAAACTTGATAACGTGTAACTGCGATACTAATTTGATAAATGTTGATCTATTTTTAAACAAAAAAATAATCAAATGATTGAGCCAGATGACACGCATGTCTCAGGCTGGATGCGGCACCTGATCCTGGCCAGATAAGTTGCTTGATCCGAGCCAAATATAGTGCCTAATCCGAGCCTAGTAAGGTGCCTGATTCGGGCCCGATAAGTTGCTTGATCCGGGCCAGATAAAGTGCCTGATCCGAGCCAGATACGGTGCCTGATCCGGGCCAGATAAGTTGCTTGATCCGGTCCTGATAAAGCGTCCGATCAGAGCCTGATAAGGTGCCTGATCCGGACCTGAATTTGCAAAAGCGTTACATCCCTGATCAGGGCCGGACTAAATTTGCCTGACCCGGCCCGGATTTGCTATTGTGGCAGCCTGATCCGGTCCGGACTTCACCCTGAACAAATTTCTGGTCGGGAAATTTGTAATAACAGTATTAAAATTTACACGCCCGCCGTCACGGGTTTCGTTAACAAAAGTTAAGACGCCCCTCTTGGATTTTCCAATGTCTACAGAGGTACGTACGCCGACCACTTTGTCCGATGAAGTTTTGAGCGTCATCGGATTTTCCAATTTCTCATTATTTCTTTCTTTATCAAGGTTATGCTCCTTTCGTGACGAGGCCTCATTACCGGTAATTTTATATCTCTTTGCTGATAGCGTGTCCCTGTTCGGCCTTTTCATTTCTGAACTTTCCGGGGTGTCGGCTGTAATTGTACCATTATCGATGTACGTATCACTGCAAGCATCCTCACCGTCCCCTCTTTCTCCGTTCTCTTCATCGTCCGGCGCCAGTACGTGGGTCGAAATGAAGTTCTTCTCCGAACGTTTGCCCTCCATTTCAAAAGCAACTACTCTGTTTTTGCTAAGGTTTCACATCGTTAAGTAAGAAGAAGAAAAATAAACAATTCGTATGCCATCGCACTTGGTACTTTTGTTAATCAATCATTTCCCTCGACGTTTCATGCCTACTCTTCACAATGAAAATACTGACAACATTTTTCTTAACCCCTTCTTACAGTTCCTTGTTTCCTTTTCGTGTGATCTTTTTCCAATTGTTCGTCGTCTTTAGTATTCTCATGAACGGCACTTCGGTCGTTCGTTCGGACGCTCGTGCGTCCGTTTCACAACAACCAACCGACCCTTCTTCGCGGAGCGAGTAGCATCTCTATCACTTTTCTAGGTTTAGAACAAAAATTATTATTTTATTTACACGGCTTGGAATACTCGCAAAGTTAACCGTGACAATTGCGATTACTTACGTCCTCCGTGTGCGAACCATCCAAGTTACCCGCGGCGACGTCGCGTTCTTCCTGTGCATCATTTTCAATTTTGTCGCGACCTTCAGATTGACAGTTCTTCGTTCCATTGATCTTCAATTCCGTTGGCGTCAACACCTCTTTACCGGTACCTATTCCCTCACATCCTGCCACGGTACTGTCGTCGTGTTCAACGCACTTCATTTCTTCCACCTGCTTCAATATATTTGCGATAATTTTGTAATCAATGTTGGACCAACAACCCTTACTCGGCTGAAATATTTTCCATACCTCCTTCACATATTCATCGTTGCTGTTTTCTCGACGCGATTCCCCGTTGCATGCTTCCGTGCTTTCGTCGCTCCCCGTTTCACCACGCAAGTCACTCTTTGGCGCCTGGAGTTCTTCTTCTTCTTCTTCATCATTATCATTGTATCCCTTAAATTATAGTCACAGTGTGTACATGTCATGTTTTTACAACATTTGAATTAATAAAATTTATTTTTTGTGTACATGGCAATATCGTCAGATTGTAATAAGGGGTCGTCCATTAATTACGTAACGCACTTTGGGGGGGGGGGGTTCTGGCCAGGCGTTACGGTTGTTACGGAAGGGGGGGGGGGGTCCAGGTTTGCGCTACGTCACGTTTTTAGAACTGTCAGAAATAGGAAAATTCCTGCATGTTCAAGTTTTGAATTTTAATCTCGAGCGAAATGTTAGCGCGGAAAGTTTCCCTATGAAATACCAGTTAAGGTGAAAAGTTACTGTGCAAAAATTTGCACGGTGGCTTTCCCCCGTTCTCAATTTTCCAAACTTAAATTCGAAGAAAAGAATTCTTGTTTTTTTTTTATAATTCTCGAAAGGACATATATTCAAAAATATGTTGGCAAAATTTGAAGACTAAAGTCCGAAAATTGAAGGCGTTTCAGTCACTTTAGTGAGAACAGGTAGCGCGACCGGTTACGACCCTCAGTCCCTACAGGTGTAGCATCGTTCACTCAATAGATGGAGTGCTGGGTCTTATTTTGTGAAATATCATGAAAATGAAGAACCATCACAGCGTCCGGGACTAGATACTTTAATGTAAGTATTAATATTCTAGAAAAAAACATAACTTAATATCAAGAAAAACGGAACGAAAACTTTTAACGCGTTTTTCTCGACAAAACTTTTTTCGACCTTGTCCCAGCGAATACTCAAAAACTTATTAAACGATGTTGATTTTTTTTTTCAAATTGTAATCGCAGTCACTAAGGTTATACGTAGCCGATGTGAAAAGGTTGGGATTTTGTTCCAGCCGTACAGGGTCTTCCCCTTTTACCGAGCCCCAATCCGTCTCAACTTCTTTCAACCTCCCATTCCGCCACTACCCCCTTCCTTATGTCATCCGTTCCTCATCTCCCCCGTCTACCGCCAATTCCACCCCCCCCCCCCCGCCCACCTGCGGCCGCAACCGACTTCCCCCTCTGTATCGTATTCACGATGACATATCTGTCATGGGTATAGGGAAACTGCGGAAAACCTATACCAATACAGCCGGTCATCAAGTTCCACTCCCAGTCGTGGAACTAGTCTTGTTTCGCTGCGAAATGCCGAAGAAAAACATTTCACGACGAAATGTACGCGACTGGGTTTCGAACCCGGGACCTCCCGGTCCGCAGCTTTAGTGGCAAGCACGCTAACCACTAGACCATCGCACCAGTTGATTAAAAAATGTTTAATAATTACTATTTTTAAAGACTGCTCAAGTACAAAAAAAGAGCCATGAAAATAGAAAAAAAAATGCTCAAACCATCGCTATTTTGTAAAAAAAACCAAGATAAAAAACCACTACGCATGAGGATAGCTACATTTGTATAGATATCGATAAATGTTTGAGTTTTATTTACATATAATATTTCATCAAGGGGGCAATAAAAAGAACATTTTTTTTCGTCGTCAAATCAAGGCATATATCTCGGTTCAATTTAAAGATTTTTTCATGAAAATTGGTACTCAAACTAGTTGAATATACCTATAATTAAATGACCATAAACCCTATCCTTTTATAATTAGTTATGTCTGCGAACAAAAATAGCAATTATTGACGACTTTTCCGGCCGTCACGGTGGCGTTCCCCCTTAAACGTCAGAGTATTTTTTCACAACCGATTTTAATAGTTGAGTAGTGCAACCAACCAAGGCATGCGCTTTGTTCGTTTTAGGCACACGACGTATTTTACGCGCAGGAAACGCACGTTTCACGAAGGCGCTTACAGCGCGTTTTTGCGTCGAAATGCGTGTGGATTATGTTTCTATCGCGTTTGAAACGCGTCGTCCGCGCATAGAGAAAACGCTGTGTGCAGGGGTCCTTACACTTTGCTACATTTTCACATCTTCTGTGGAATTTGTGTTAGTGTTGGGTTTTTCGCACTAGCTACACTTTATAATCTTTCATCCGACGAAGTAATTCAAAGTCTACAGAGAATGCAAAAAATGTAGCAAGCGCGAGCGAACCGACGGAACGGCCGATTGCGCCTCGGCTGTAGACGCACGGGACGCCGCAGTCGTTGCGAGAGCATAAGCAGTGAAGTCAGTCTTGGTTAATATTTCACAATCTCAGTTTTTAATATTCGTTTCGAGTTTCTTTATTCTTACGAATATCACTACTATTTTTTACGCTATTTTTACGATTTTTTTATCACTATTTTTACGACTAGAAAACGCACCCCTGATCCGAGCGAGCGCGAATGGCGATCGTAAGTCATTGAATCGGCGTGCGAGTGGCGTGTGGCAGGCCGCACGGTATTCCCCTGTGTGTGTTTTGTGCGATGCTAAACATTATCAGTCATCGCATCGGATCTAAATGACCTGTATCAAAAGACCTTTAAGGCATACAAAGAAAGCCACTCAACTATTTCAGTGGCCACTGTGCAGCAAAATTTCAATTTAATTTGGAGAGATAAAGTTGGTGTGTTTAAAAAGAAAGAAGACAGGGAAAGAAATGCCAGAGCGTTTCTCGTTGAGTTGAGAGGAGAAGGAACCACAAACACGGTTCGGAAAAGCCTCAAGTTTTTTGCAAAGGTAGGTTTTTTTAGCAAAATTAAAAATAATATGTAAAAGAATTTGAAATAGTGTTTTAGTGGTTAATTATAAAATCTTATACTCCTAATTATATTGATGTATTAAGGGGCAACACCACTGAAGAATTTTCCACTGTAGAACAAAAGTTCGCAGTCCCGTGTGGGTCTGCGGTAGCAGTGACTGGCCCGGGTGCAAGACGTCGGACGTTTTTGTCGGAACACAATTTTTCCAAACGGCCCGCAGCATAACTTCAACAAGTTTCATTCTTTCACTGCAAATTTTGAGCATATCTTTGAAATAACATTCCGAAAAGAAATACGTATCGGATGTTTCATGAATTAATTATAACGTTACTTATGATTAAATGATTGTCCTTTTTTTTTGTCGACAATTGAGTTTTTACTTCAAATGCTTGCCAATTACACAAAAATTCATATTTTCAAAATCCCCCATGTATTTCTCTAGCTATAACCAAGTAAATTAATATAAATCTTTTATTTTTTAGTTTTGCAAATTCAAATTTGCGCCAATTGTACGGCGCGCCGCAGGGCGTCTCAATTTCAACTTGTCCCACGAGAATAACTCCAGCGTCACCATGTTATATACATTTTTTTGTTCACTTGAAGATATGACTAACACACATCCGTGAATATTATTATCCTCTTGTCCTTCCATTAAAAAAAAACCGCCAAAGCTCACTAAATTTTAGATGCTTACAGTGGTGTAAGCCCTTAAGCCGATGTGTCACACGTTGGAAAATTTCGACGCGGCCTCCTGTCATGGCGGCAGTGCAGAGCTCGCAGTTTTTAGCTACGAGCCGCCGCTTACTACCGCCCGATGGCGCAGCGTACGTTTTCTATAGGGCCTCGATGCCAGGCGCTACGCAGCAGAGTCGAGGCCCGATAGGCGACGGTTGCTGCGCGTGTGTGTATTCGTTACGCCGGCCATGTGCAGAGAGAAAGAAGTGATCTTTTTGCACGCGGTTCGGCTGTGACGAAAACATTGGCTGGATGCCTGTATATTGGTCGGTCGATACACATACCTAGTCTTAGACGACCGTGGTACGCTTCTATGCTTGAGACCAAGCATGAGGCGTGAATCTGCTCTGCGTGCAGAGTCCGGCAAAAATGGTTGCTCGATCATTGCTCTCGCGAAAGAGCGATGCAATGAATAAATCATTTTGTAAATGAACAATTAACGCACATACATGCATATATAAATATATATATAAATACATACATACATATATATATATATATATATATATATATATATATATATATATATATATATATATATATATATATATATATGTCGATGATAGGAGAACAGGGCTGTCGTTGCTTTTCTTCATTTATTTTGTGAAGAATCTGTTTAATAAAAAAAAAAGAAGAACGAAGAGGAATCCTTTGAGAGATCTCGAGAAGAGTCGACGTGTCCTGTCAAGGAAAATATTTGAATACTGATATCTTTCGAGTTCGAAGTGAATAAAATGTTCTTTTAATGGCTCAACATGCGCCCCACACGTAGAACGCAAAGTTCTCGAGTGATTTCTAATCCTTCTCCGCCATCAGAAGTGGGATTACCGAGAGATATGGAGCCATCGACCTCTCAAAATCGAAGTCTTCGACGGAATGAAAATTTATCCGAAGACCAATGGAGAGTTTTGATCGAAAATCAAAACAAAAACATGATGGAGATAATACAATCGATCCGTGGTCCTCCAGCTAATTCGCCCGAAATTGTTTTCCCTGAATTTAACCCTGACAAAGGTGATGTAAATGCTCGTGCTTGGTATTCGACAGCCGGCTTGTGCATGCAAGAAGAAGAGCTTCGAGGAAGCAAATTAATCATTGCTTTGAGCAAAGCAATGAGAGGATCCGCTGCGTCGTGGTTTCCTCAGATTAGTTTTGCTGAAATGACCTGGGGAGAATTTAAAAACATTTTTCTCTCTCGTTTTGAAATTGTTGAGACTCCTGCGGCAACTTTAATTTCCATGAATTCCGGTCAGCCAAATGAAGAGGGAAATTTCGCCGCATATTCAACCCGAATTTTGAACATGCTCATGCCACGACTAGAACTAATGAGCAAAGAAGAAATTGCTGTTTCTATCGTGCTGGCTCATGTGGCTCAATTAGACCCACGTTTGAAACGATTAGCCCTCACGTCAGAAATAAATTCTCGAAGCAAACTACAACAAGAACTAATGGCTGCGGAATATCGGAAAAGGGTTTTCCCTTTTTCTCAAGCAAAAGAGAGCTCGTCATTCGACCCAAAACGATCAAGATCTTCTCTGAAATGTTTCAACTGCGGAAAAATCGGACATAGAATTTCTGAATGTCGAAGTCGTTCACCGAACTTCATTTCGGACAACTCGGAGAATGCTTCCAAGAAAATACCCTTCTCTGCAAAGAAATATTCTGTGACATGCTTCAAATGCGGAGAAGCCGGGCATATTTCTACGAATTGCAAAAAGCTTTCTGGTTCTGACAAACATACCCCTGCTCAAGGTCAAATGGAGCGTCGCGTTAATTTATGCTCAATTCAACCAGTTTTCGGCGAACTACTACATTCCGGTGAGAAGTTTTCATTTTGCTTTGATTCCGGTGCTGAATGCTCTCTGATTCAAGAGAGTATTGCACAAAAATTCACAGGAAAACGTCAGCACGCTTTGGTCACTCTTGCCGGAATAGGTCCGTCTAGTATTCAAAGTGTCACTCAAATTTTGTCGCAAGTGACTATAAATGATCATTGCTTGGAAATTTTATTTCATGAGATTCATGATAACTTTCTTGGCAATGAAATTCTTATTGGACGAGAAATATTAGGTCTTGGCTACTCAGTGGAAATGACGGTTGACAATTTAATTTTGAAAAGAATACCGAGGATCAATATTTCCGAGGTAGATTCCAGTTCACCAAACTTCAGCGAAATAAAAACTGACATTTCTGATCTTGACAAACATCTTTTAATTGATGTTTTGAATAAATTTTCTTTAACTTTTGTCAAAGGAATACCTAAACCTAGAGTAACGACTGGACAACTTGAAATCCGTTTATTGGATCCTAATCGAACTGTGCAAAGACGGCCGTATCGCCTTTCGCCTATTGAACGCCAAACAGTACAAGATAAACTCAAAGAACTGCAAGAGAAGAATATTATCAGGCCCAGCTGTTCTCCTTTTGCCAGTCCTATTATTCTCGTAAAAAAGAAAGATGGCTCTGACCGAATGTGCGTTGACTATCGGGAGCTGAATAATAATACGGTGGCTGATAAATACCCATTGCCGCTCATTGCTGACCAAATAGATAGATTAGGAGGTGCAAACTATTTCACATCTCTCGATATGGCCAGCGGTTTCCACCAAATTCCCATTCATAAAGATTCCATCGAACGAACTGCCTTTGTTACTCCCGATGGGCAATATGAATATTTGGCGATGCCTTTCGGTTTGAAAAATGCACCTTCTGTTTTTCAGCGAGCAATCAACAAAGCTTTGGGAGACTTGATAAATACCTCTGTTATTTGTTATATGGATGATATTCTCATTCCATCAAAGACAATTATCGAGGGTATTCAAAAGCTAGAGATCGTTTTGGAAGCTTTAATTAAGGCTGGATTTTCAATTAATTTAAAGAAATGCTCATTTCTAAAAACTAAAATTGAATTTCTTGGATATGAGGTTTCAGCAGGAGAAATTCGACCAAACCCTCGCAAGATTGTTGCGTTAACTGCCCTTTCGCCTCCTCAAACTGCTACTCAACTTAGATAATTTATTGGACTTGCCTCTTATTTTAGGCAGTTCATACAGGGATTTTCTAAACTTGCTGCTCCTCTGTATAAACTCACCAATGAAAAGGGGAAGATTGATTGGAAACCAGACCTTGAAGAAGTTCGACAAAAAATAATCTCTCGATTAACCAGCTCCCCTCTTTTAATGATTTTTAATCAAAACTTTCCAATAGAGTTGCATACAGATGCTAGCTCTGTTGGTTATGGTGCAGTTTTCATCCAAAAAGTCAATGGAAAAGCTCATGTTGTCGCCTATTTTAGTAAAAGAACAACCGAAGTAGAATCGCGATATCATTCGTACGAATTGGAAACTCTCGCTGTTGTAAATGCTATTAAACATTTCCGTCATTATTTACAAGGGAGGAGATTCACCGTAGTTACAGATTGTAATTCTCTCAAGGCTTCTCGAACAAAACTCGATTTAACTCCACGAGTCTATAGATGGTGGGCATTTTTGCAGTCATTTGACTTTGACATTGTTTATCGAGAGGGAAAAAAATTGACTCACGCAGATTTCTTTTCTCGAAATCCTTTACCCGAGAATAACAAACGAAATGTCCAAACAATTGAGCAAAAGCGTATAAATTTCACCCAAATTTCTGATAAATGGTTGCAAGCGGAACAACAGAAAGATAGTGAAATTCGTGATCTTATTTCCAAATTGGAAAACGATTAACTTGACCCAAATGTTTCTAAAACATATGAGCTTAAATCAGGAATTCTCTTCAGAAAAATACAGCGAAATAATCAAACGCATATTTTACCAATAATCCCGAGAGCTTTCCAGTGGTCTATAATAAATCATGTTCACGAGTCAATTGTTCATTTGGGATGGGCCAAAACTTTGGAGAAAGCTTACCAACATTATTGGTTCCCTAACATGTCTCAATATGTTCGAAAATTTGTTGAAAACTGCATTACTTGTCGAATTTCGAAATCTTCTTCCGGTAAAATTCAAGCTGAATTACATTCAATTCCGAAAGTAAGTATTCCTTGGCATACTCTCCATATCGACGTCACCGGAAAACTCAGTGGCAAAAATAACATTAAAGAATATGTTTTTGTCTTTATTGATGCCTTTACCAAATTCGTTTGCCTTCACCATTCTCTCCATGTCGACGCTGTAAGTGCTATAACAGCTTTAAAGTCAATTGTTACTTTATTTGGAGCACCGGTTCGCGTAATTGCTGATCAGGGAAGATGCTTTGCAAATAAAGATTTTCGCGATTTTTGTAACTCCCACTGCATCAACCTTCATTTGATTGCTACTGGTACTAGCCGGGGCAATGGTCAAGTCGAGCGTGTTATGGGTACACTCAAAAATATGCTTACTTCTGTTGAAGTGGATAGTGCTAGATCATGGCAAGATTCTCTTGGAGAGATTCAACTGGCAATGAACTGTACTGTCAGTAGAGTGACCAAGGCTACCCCTCTCGAATTAATGATCGGTCGTGTAGCTAGACCATTAAATTTACTACCGATAACTGACGACGAAAAAGAAATTGACTTATCGGAAATCAGAGAGCAAGCAGCCAATAAAATCGAGACTAACGCCCAAATGGATAAATCTCGATTTCACGGCGGAAAAGCAAATCTTTCTAAATTTTCTGTTGGGGATTACGTTTTAATTGAAAATCATGAAAGAAATCAAACGAAATTACACTCAAAATTTAGAGGTCCATTCCGCATTTCTGAAGTATTAGATGGAGACCGGTACATATTAAAATCTTTAAATTGTAATCGAACGTATAAATATGCTCATGACCGACTTCGAGCAATGCCCGATTGCTCAGTACCCTCTGAACTAGATATTTGCTTTGCTGAATCTTCGGAAGAGTCACTGAGTATTTCAGGTATTAAATTAAAAAAAAAATACATTATTATTGAATCGATTTCGTGAGACATCCTATTTGATGTGCTTGTTTATTACGAGTACTTGATAAATACTTGAGAGTATTTGAACAGAAAATGATTGTCATTCCCTTCGTGGTTTGATCATGATCTAGAAGCACACATTCATTATGCTTATTAGTTGCAAGTCACAAAGAACCTAACTCATTTCGCTGAGCGGAGACGGTGCAATGTAACGGCTAATGGTGTGGTGATGTCGCATGAGGCGACTGTGTATTGAAGGGTTGATGTGTGGACAACTTCGTGTTGTCA